>PVJO010000476.1:0-237863 GCA_004026905.1 Hystrix cristata | reverse complement strand
TTTTTTTTAGTGATTACACACTTCCTCTCAATCATACAATAGTTATTTTTAAAAATTGTGGTTTAGATTGAATATTGTTTTGCAGATATGATTATCACTATTCTGTCTAAAATTTTTTCCACAGTGTAAATAGATTACATTTATGCCTCTGGTTGTATATTAAGGAAACTTCTTCATCTATAAATTTATAAATATATTTTAATACAAGGTAAGGAAACTTCTTCATCTATAAATTTATAAATATATTTTAATACAGGTCCTTATTTTAAAGGCGTGCAAAGAAAAAAAGTTCTGTTACAGTCAGTGATTTGGGGAAGTTCTTTTTTTCTGCCCTAAGAGAGATTAGTTGTTTTACAAGTCAAATCCAAGCCCTGAGCTATCTAAAATTCCCAGAATTGTTTATCCTCGAAATCTACCTAGAGTCTAATTATATATTTATTGGTGAGAAATTCTAGCCAGACCAGGTCATCTTCAGGACTCCAGCATCTGCTGCAAGCTTGTATCTTTAATGCAGTTCTGGCTTCCTCTTTATTTGATGGGTGTCACCCAAAAACAACATGCAATGTGACTCACCAGTTATTACATTAGTAACACTTTACTGAAAGTGGAACCTACAATTAATGTAAGTTCAGTGGGATCAATACTTTAAAACATAGATAGTGGAAATCAGTTGGTAAATCCTCTAAAAACCAACTTGCAAAATGCATCAAGATCTTAAAATATTTGTATCATTTGGCAAGGCTAGGATTAAAAGAAAATGCTGGAGTACAAATGAAAAGTTTCCTTGTTGGGCTTTTTCGAGAGTAACATTTGTAATATTGGTATATGACAATAACAAGCAATGATATAGAAATGGGAAAATAATCATATGAAGAAAAGTTGTTAAAATAATTAAATTTGATGATTGTTCATAATATGGAAAATGCTTTAAAAAATAAGAGTAGAGAGATAATTGGAAACATTGAAAAATGATTATGTACATTTATGAGGAATCATCTGTACATATGTACATACATGTTTGCACTTATTTCTATCTAGAAATATTTAAAATGTGCAACAACCGTTGTTGGTTAATTATGATCATCAGTTCGATTGGATTAAGAGATTCATAAAGAGGTGCTAACCTCAACAATGGGACACATTTGGAAGTCACTGGGGACATAGTCTGGAAGAGTACATCTTGTCACCGACCTCTTTCTCTTTGACTCTTTTCCTTTTTCTGCTTCCTAGCTGCCTTGAGGTGAGCGGTTTTCCTTTACCATACTCTTCTGCTGTGGAGTTTCTCCCATACCATGATCTTAAAGCAATGACCCAGGTGACCATAGACTGAACCCATGAATCAAAATAAATACTTCCTCAACTATGTTGCCTTTCTCAGGTACTGAAGGAAAGATATCTTAGGTATTTGGTCATAGTGAAGAAAAGGTAACTAACAAGAACTATCAAAATGATAAAATGGCCAGTTTAATTCTTTTATATTTCTTCCCACTTTTGTATGTATTCAAAATTGTGGAAAGTTAAGTATATTTATAATTGCAATAATTTTATATAAAAGGTAGCTTCAACCCCTGATAGTGAAAAAGCAGTGTATTGTATTTCATCCAGTGGATGTGCCCCTGTGTGACACTATCAAAAATACTATCAGATTGTCCCTGTATTTCAACATTCCATAATTTACTCTTGGGTGACAAACCAGATAACACTTGATAACTAGTCATATAATTATTGAGTCACTGAAGCACATGGCTTAATGTAAAATAAAATTTCCAACACTTCATTTTCTCAGGGTAAAGCAATTAAAGGTGAGTTGGGAATTTTAAAAAATTTCAAAAGTGTTTGAATAGTAATTAAGAAGCAATTATAAACTCATACAAAAAGGCCTTTATAATTCTTCAGATAAATTTATTTTTTCCCATTAAGATACTTTGCAACATATACTCTTAAGTTCCTATTTACAAACAATCTTGCCTTTGAAAAATTTAAATCTGTATGTTTGAAAGTGAATAGGACTTTATGGTTCATTTACAGCAGTTCAAAGCCAAGTGTTAGTGTTGTTAAAGATCTTTGCCTTTATACTAACAATGATGTTCTGTTATATTACCAACACCAAACTTAAACTACAGAAATGTACGAATGATCTTAGAACCATAATTTGGAAGTAGACACACCAATTGAGCAGTTATTTCCGTTTCATCCACATTACAGAGATCCATTGAAGAAAAATAGTTCTATGAAATGATTTTGTTAATTCTAAGTCCCACAGCTTTGATCTTTATTCAGCACTATTTAACTGAATACACTGTGAAATAATATTTATGAGTGAATTACATTAAGTTAATATATATAAAGTTTGCTTAGTACTAGACATGTTGTATTATTCATGTTCCAAACATCATAGCAACAAGCTGTAAAGAATATTTAATGAATGACTAGACAAAAGTCATTCTCAATTTGCTTCTTTTTTCATCTCTGTTTATTTCCAAACTGATAGCAAAATCAAAAATTCAAGTCTGCTCTAAGGTCTAGAAGATATCATCTTACAAATAATTTAAAACAAAAAAAAAATTTAATTTGTTCAAAATATTTTCAAAATTTCTAAATCAAATTCAGTTAGTAGGCAAAAATGCTATAGGGTTAGTTAAATTCAAGTCTCAGTGAAATGTGATTCTTATATATGCCTAAATAATAACCCTGTAATGTATGTTTTCATGAGCACAATGAAATTACTTACAGTCTCCTATAGTCGCACTACAGAGAGCTACAACCATGATGAATTTGCATGCAGAAAGCAAATTTCATTTTTGCTGGAGTGATTTGACTTTCTTCACATGTAGTTATTACTTTTTTAATGGATGCTTAGCAAGTAAATCTATAACTTTGTTTAGTCATGTCTATTTTAGGAAAAGAGTCACATTTGACAGGATTTAGGAAAAACCTGATTTAAATATCAATTGATGCACATTGTTTACCTAGATATTTAAATACTCGTCAAGATCATCTTCTAACTATACCATTTATGAAATCATTGTGAAGTAAAGTATGAATTAATGCGACTGACATTCAGAAAATGTGTATGATTGGAATTTTATGTGTATTTAAAATACATGGTTTTATGCATAACCGAAAGTGAATGATATATTTATCTTTGGGTGGAATTTTCCTCAGGAAGCTAAGTAAAAAATTAGAACTTGATATCTTTTTGGAGAGCTAATTTGAAGATAACATGTTTGTTTGAAAATAATTTTTAGAGTTTCAAACTACCCACTAATCTTATCCGTTTTATTGAAATGCAAAATAATTCAGATACTGATTTTTTCCAAAAAAGTGAAAAAAGGACATGAAAAATTATTTTATTTCTTAGTCAATATGCCACTGCTGATTAAAGAAAAAGTATGAAATTTCATTTTATGCTACAAAGAAGGGGAACATCAGTGTGTCCTCTTCGTAGCCAGCTAGCTATATAAACCACAAAAAGCATTATATTTTTAATGCATTTTAACTGCATTAAAAATACAATGCATTAAACTGGTAATTTCTCAAAGCTATGTAAATACTATGGACATTTTAAATTCAATGATAAGCAGAATCAGCAGATAGTGACACTTTTAAATTTGCTAAAAATCAATAGAAAAGCAGTAAAATGCAATTTTCCTAAACCGGGCTGTAACTTCAAATGAGCTGAACCATTCTTGCTGCAACTGAGAGATTTTAAATAGGACTTAAGAAAATAGGTTTAACATTGTTTTGCCTTATTAGCAGTTGAGCGATATAAATGTGAAATGCTTTGAAGTAATCTGCATTCTACTTTTACTAGCTCCAGAGCTTCTATATACATATTTTATGTTCTTTTTAGAAGATTAAATAATATTACATTCTAATAATTATTTGTAGATGGTATTTGTTTTGCTCATAATGGCCAGTCAGAAATCTGTGCTCTGAGTTCCATGAAAAGAATCATCTCATGTTGGGTAGGAGTTATTCAGTATGCATTATAGCTCTTGCTCTCTCGAAGGGAAAGTTTTAAATAATGTATGGTGGGTTCCTTTGTAATGAGGCATTCTTTTTTTATGTTTCGTTATGATTTTGTCACTTAACAAGAAATCTTGTTAAAGGGTCACAAATCATATCAAGGATTTCACCAATGCCACATAATTCATCTATATATCTTTTAATGGGTAAGTGAATATCATTCAAAGCTCTTGGGCATTTAATTAAATGCTAAATTTAAGTACTGGGAGCATATTGATGAGTTAGGAAAAGACACAGCATTGTGCACATAAAACAAGACCTAGGTGAACATCTCTTTTTTTCTTTCTTCCTCATTAAAGATTCATCTAAAGATTTTTTTTTTTTTGAGGGAGACTTATTTGATAGCTGTAGTCACTTTTTTTGGTTCTCAGGGTGGTAATAAAGAAATCGTTCAATAAAACACAATTTTTCGTTTCTCTTGTGTCCGGTACTCTCTTCCTCTTCAAATGCAGCTGTTTTCTTAAAGACTCTTTAAAAAATGAGGATCATGAAATAAGAACAAAACAAAACAAAACAAAAAACAAACAACCCCCCAATAGTTTCTGAAGAACCAGTAGGTTTTTAAGCATTGACTTTCATCTGTTTCTAAAATATGTAACCTTATAATAATAAAAATAACAAGGTTAAGCAATTTTAATTTGAACAAAAGAATAGCCTCTTTAAAGATGTTCCAATTATTATGTCATCTCTCTTCTTAAATGTTTTCTGCATGTGAAATCTTTTGTATCCTCTAGCACACCTGACTTGTTCAGTTATTGATATTTATTTTGTGCATTTCTTTTTATTGCCTACACATTTTTCTATTATGCCATGTCAAGCCCTTTGTCAACTGACAGTGTGTTCACCTTGTATTTGGGATAAATGTCTAGGAGGCATAATAAGTAATAGCAATACATGAAACACAAATCAGCAGCCTTATATATTGGAGAAATATTTTACCAAAGTTTTGTGATATTTTCTCAACTCAAAACACTAGCATGTTAATTTAACCTGTTTTCCAAAGAGTATGTCATTATTATTGACATGCTTCTGGCTTTATGGTCCCATGATGCATGAATTATTAGTATTGCTTGACATTTTTAAATCCCTAACTCTATAGCCTATTGCCATTCTTCCCATTAGCTATTATGGGTTTGCAGAGGGCAGGCTAGTGGGTTGATCATTGGTTGCTAAGTAATTCAGAGGTGTCAAATTCCTTTGTGGGTTAAAAAAAAAATACAGAACCTTAGTTATTTCTGAATGTGTAAGACATTATCTAAATAAATCTGTAAAGCACTATTATGTATGTGGTGCTTAGATGATAACTCATCCTGATATTTGTGAAAAACTATACTTACTTTCCTATTACCTTTTAACAATAAAACAATACTATTCCAATAAAATGACATTATATTTTAATGTCTTTCTTGCAAAATATTACAGTTAAATATTATAATCTATTTCATACATAATAGAATATATTGGAATATTTAATATGAAAAATCCACCTGATTGGGAAAAATAATGAAGATATTTGGCTACAGAAAGCATATTTATGAGATCATACTTTTTGAGGAAAAATGTGTTGATACTTAATAGATTGAATTTTTTTAAATTGCCATTGCTTGTTATGGAAAGATACAGACATTTGAAACAATGAAATACAAAAACAAATATCAAAGATGTCTTCTTTTTTCAAAGAATTGTTATCCTCTTATTTATATTCATGTTTTAGTATATTTGCAGTGTGGGAAGATATTAACTGAAAATCCTGAAACCGTTTGGAAAATCAGTGCAGTCCCAGACATGTCTATGTTTAAAGATTTTAATTGTTAGAGAATCAAAGTGAAAATGTTTTTTGTTTCATTTTTTTTTCCTTTTATACACACCAAGCTTACCCTGTCAGCGAGAAACACCTTCAATTAGGAAACCTGTAATGAAACGCAGCACAATTAATTGCCGGTTAGTCTCCTACGCTAGATCTATACTACCAGTTATGTTGCTAAATGTGAGTTTGGAAACATGCCTTACAGATTGACTTCCAATTTATCCAACGATGTAGCCCCAAATCCTGGTGATTAGTTCCAGTGATTAAACTAAAATATGAGCCACATTTTCCAGCATTCTCCTATTGCTAACTTCAGTGGCCAATTTCAGCCCTTATCCCAACTGATTTTTCTGAAGCAGTTCAGTCTATAGGACTATTCTCTATGTCTTAAAATACTCTGCTACTTTGGCTTCCATCCTTGTTCCTCTTCTCGTCCCATCTGTTGCACAATCCTTCCTAGCTTCCTTTCTGGGCCTCTTTTCTTTCTCATTCCTTAGATCCTATTTCTGGTGCTATTCTCATTTATTCACTGAAGGAAACACTTATGAAGTATTTACTATATGTACTCTGGTGAAAAAAACACTGGGAGAGTCAAAAGCATGTATCACAAGGATACTGTCCTGAGGACCTTGATCTTACTGTGAAGAAAACTTGTCAATGTGTCTTCCCAACTAGATAACATCAGTGCCCTTTTCTCTACATTTCTACTCTGCCTGGGTAATCTGGCAGATGCTTTTATCTACTGCATTTTTCAAGTCATTATTGCACCTCTCTAGGTTTTCTAATGTACTTAAATTTCAATGTGCTATACAATAAATTCTTTGTCTTTCCAATCAAAATATCTTGTTCACTTGCTTAATCCTCAGTCTTCGGTATTGCTACTAGTATTAATATTTTCTCAACCTCATAACTTCTCATTTATCCTGTATCAGTGCTTTATATTTGCTTTTTGTGTGGAATCTGGAATGAAAGCTCGCCTATTTTCCTCGCAATGATTTCTGAATAGCAATGCTCAATTGCCACTTTTTATCTCCATGATATGTAATCATAAATACATATAGTCATTGATCTTCAATATCATATGTCGGCGGACAAACCCCTTTGGGAATAGGATAAAAGTAATATGAAAATGCCATTTTCAGATCCTTGTGGAATTTAGCACTTTTCATGTAGGTCACAGATCCTCTGAGTCACTTCCACAGACATTTAGGAATCCACTGATCCGAAGATAAGCTCCCTTTCTTTATAGGTCAATTTTTTAGCTCTATAATATGATGCTCGAATACTCTCAACTTTTTAATTTTTTATTGTCCAGTACTAAGGATTGAACCTGGCTCTTTGCACTGAAATATCTACCCAGCCCTTTTAAAATTTTTATTTTGAGACAGGGTCTTGCTAATTCACTATGATGCCCAAGCTGCGCTTGAATGTCCAATCCTCTTTCTTTCACCTTTAAACTTTCTATTTTTAAGTGATATCAACATTTCAAATGATAACCTTCCGTTATGCCATGCCATGGCCTCTAAGGAACTCCTAATCCATTAGTTTCCATGGAACGCAGTTTGAAAAACACTGTATTAAGGTAGTGATATGTTCAATTTCTCAGAAAAATTTCTTTTCATATTGGAAAGCACACGTCTTATGAACCATCCTGAATTATCGTTGCATTCCTCCACTGGTATTTTAAAGAGTTACTTACACAGGGAAACTATTACCCAAATGTTTAAATAAAGTTAAAATCTAAGAGAAAGAGTAAGATATGTCTTCACAGCAGAGGTAGAAAAGACAAATTACTTTTTATCATGAGAACTGAATAGCTAGGAATACCTAACACAAAAGAAAATACATATGGACATAGATTACTCAGAACATCCAGGACATATTTTGACCAATGCTCAAACATGTGAATTTTGAATTAATCAGTGGATAAAGTGAATACAAGTGTGATATGTGGGTAGCAGAGATTGTAAATTGGCTGTCTGTGGACTGAATTTGGCCCACAGATGCGTTATTTAGACATCATAATATTTTTTTAAAACCTAAGCCAGTATGTAAACATCAGCATATTTTTACATGAATTTCTGTGTTTCCAGCTTCTCTTGAAAATTTGGAAGCTCTGACAATACTGCGCTCACATTTCACATGGAACAACTGGCTAGCAATGAAAGCAGCTGTTCCTGCTACACAGAATATGTACCTTCTTGTTTGTCACAGCTCTCAGCAGACTAACTTCATGCATTAACTGGACCTGCCTGTCCACTGTTCACAGTTGTATCCCCAGAAGACTGGCCTGGAAATTTGAAGGGCTTATTTTTAAAACTTACTATTTTGAATAATGCATCATACTTCTTCTAGAAGGAAGCTTGAAAATATACACTTCTAGGTAGTCACCGAAGCCACTATGGCTCCCAAGAAATGGTATAAATAGAAAATTTCCACCTCTATTTATGTGGATTCATACCAGATTGATGATGGAGAAGCACAAGATTGAGTTCTAGCCTACTGGTCAATGGCAAATCCGTTCTCCAGTAATAGTGAGAAGACATGAAACTCACATACTGTACAACAAGTATGAATTCAAACCCAGAAGCCCAGTATTTTTCAGTGAACAAGGTACCTACAATTGAATGTAACTTTTAGTAATCACTATCTAAAAGAAAGAGAGGAGGCTGAGTTGAGGGTGGAGCTCAATAGTCTTCTGGTTCCCTCTATATCAGTATTCTTTAAATTTGTGCAGCACATTATGATTACAAATTATAATGTAAACACGCAAAACATAAGTGAGCAAACATGTTACAATGTTTTGTTTCTGACCTTTCCTATCTGGTGATGATGATCATGGTGTTCTTAAAATAGTATAGTGGTTATAGTAATTTTAGTTATTCTAAATCTTTACAATTCTATAAGGACTTCAAAGAAGTTTCTTCTTAGAAAAAAACAAGTTAACTATATTACAATTTAATTGTATCGGCTAATAAATAACAATCAATGACTTTTCCTAGTGCTTTGTCGCCTTTTAGACCACAGTACACACTAAAGAACAGATTTAAGAGACTTTCAGTCCCTTAAATTATTATGGAAAAACCAGCTCCAATTTCTTTGATGTGTCACTCATCTTTTGGCAACCCTTCTAATATTAGAGTACTTCACTTTTTCCAAAGCACTTTCACATACTGCAAAGTTGCTGTTAGGTACTGCAATTAAGTTAATTTTAGCAAATTTAGCCTAATGGAAGTATGAACAAGGATAGCTCAAAAAAAGGGCAACTGATTCGGAACTTTCCTTTCTGGATTAACAGTCCTTAAGGCTGAGAGCTATAACTCTGATTAGTATGTAAGAGGAGAAATATCATTTAGGAAGTCTCTAGAAATATGAGGGTTTTCATTTATATTAGATCTTGGACATTTGCAGACTTAACCATTTGAAATTTGACTACTCGTGAGCTGCCCCATATTTTATGATGCTTAAAAATCACGATAGCTTTTTGATACTCCAAATTTGAGTTATTTTCTTTTCTGGTAATACAGTCACTTAATGAATGAATGACTCTAGTAGCATCACGTGCAATGTTATTCATGGTTCTCTAACCATCTCTACATATAAAGCATCTCCCTTGAATGGATTTTTTTAAAAACAATCTATTTTTGGCTTTGTTTTTTGAAAATGAAATGATCTTCATAAGGGAGTGGCATTTAGAGAACCAAAAGCAAACGTGATTAACTTCTGGTGAAAGGATTTCTCAACTGAACTACACTAATGCTTATGACATCTCTTTGTAAACCTGAGCATTTAAAATTTCAAATTAAAATGTCCAAGCTTGGGGTGTAGCTCAGTAGCAGAAGGGTTGCCTAGCACACACAAAAACCTGTGCTCCATCCCCAGCACCACAAAAAGTGAATGAATGAATGAATGAATGAGTGAATGAATGAATGAATAAATCAACCTGAGAATGTCAAGAGTTTACTATCCTTTGGTGGAAACTTTGATATTTAATTTTTCTGTACTTCAGCCATGGCTAATATTAAATTAACTAAAAGTCAAATTTAAGCTTTACTTGGCCGAACAAAAAACATTCACCGAGTGCTTATTTATGAAGATCACTGGATTAACAGAGATTCAAAGGAAGTACTGTCGCAAATAAGGCTCCATCCAAAGAACTTCCTCTCCCTCCAGGTTTTAAAACCTCTACTTCTGATCATTCAAATATCTAAATTTCTTTTCACTGTGTTATATCTTTGCATATGTCCTTTCTTTGCCCTTAAATGGTTTTCTATGTCTAAGAATGATTTTTATTCCAGATTAAATTTGAGTGATAGATACTTTCTCCAGGAAACCTTGTCGAGGAGAGCCGAGGGTCTTTCCTTGGGGGTACTGAGGGACTCTGTACACACTCTTTGCCCCATTATATTGAAATTGTTCATCTATTCTTCCCACAACAGGTCTCCATCATTTGAGTTTTTATTTATTAGGAGATCAGGCCATGTTTTTTTCATCTTTGGGTAACTTTAAAAATGCCTGAAAATGTAGACATTCATTTAATTTCTGATAAAGTTAAGAGAACCACACAGAGGAAGATGCACATCTAGGAGAGTGGCATGATGCTGTGAGTAGGAGCTGCACTAGAATGAAGAGAAAGGTTAGAAGTAGCAACCCTCAGTACATACAGAGCATCAGTTCACAGTTACTTGAGAGCTGACAGTGCCCTGGCAAATGAGAAGAGAGCTATTACACTAAAGAATACATTCAATCAAGTCCAAGGGATACAGGGGAAGTTGTTCAATGCCCAGAAGATTGAGTCTGATTCTGGGCCTTTCAGGCAGCACTTTGTTCCAGTGATCCAATGGAAATGATTCAATATCCAGAGGAATCAAAGAATTTAGTAGTATCTCAAATTTTAGAAAAATGTAAATAAAACATTTTGATAATGCATAAATTATAAAATTCAACTATATATGTAATTTTAGTTATGTCTATGTAATCAAAAAGAGAAATTGTAACTGTATGCTGCTGTTTATCTTCATAATTATTCTCTTACATGCTTTTTAAATAATTTTAAATAATAAAGACACTAGATCTGGAAAACATAGCTCTTAGTATGCTAATCGCTCTAATTATGAAAATCAGATGACACAAGAATACAATCTGGAATAGTTCCCTGCCTTTGATTTTCCTTTAAATTTTTCCCTTTAAAATGTACTGTCATTTGCAGTCTTCTGATATGAAACAATTACTTCTAGCAAATGAGGTCTTTAATATTGTTTTATTTACAAAAGTTGAATTAATTTTGTCTAAGCTAGTTTCAGAATTTTTGAAAAGTCTCAGGAAAGAGCTGATGCTGAAGATCGAGAATGTGTCATAATGACAACATCTCCAAAATAGGGGCCCACGTATTTGCCTTTGTGAGGAGGTAGCTGAAGAAAACATTTCTCACAATTATACTGTGAGAAAGGGAAAATAGTTTGTATAAGATGATTGTATCACCAAATATTATTGTATTTCTTCTTTGAGTGCTATGATGTCACATGCAGAATACTAGGTCCTGAAACAACAGATGCTAATTACAGAAAGTTCTTGCTTTTTTTTGGAAGTAGCCAAGTGGCAAAGGTCAGTGAAAGGAAGATGCTAACTTTTGGAAAATAATTAGCTGTAACTTTGTACAAATGCTGTGGCAGCAAGGAGGGAAGCACACTTGTACCAGTTTGAGGCTTTCATGAACATGTGCTGGAGATGATGCTGTGCTTTAAGGATGAAGTAAAAAAAAAAAGTGGGGAATGAAATTCTAGGCCAGGGAGATAGCAGGTACCAACACACGAGGGAAAAAAAAATAAAGGACCGGATGAATTAAGTCTTTGGACACACCATACGCATGTTCTCATCGCAAGGCCTTTGCACTTGCTATTTTCCTGTCTGGAATATTTGTTCTTCACAGAGTCAAGTTTGTTTTTCTGTCATTTCAGTTAGCTTTCTAATCAAATGGGATATAGCACCTTGCAACCTATACTCTCTATCTCCTGATGCTCCTTTATTTTTAAGAGCATTTATTATTAAAAACTTATTACTTATTATATCTCACATGAGGTAATGAACTTAGTTTGGTTTTAAATTTCTTACGGTAAGGAATAGATCTCAAGTATTTGCTAAGTGAAAGAAAGAATTTGTTAATAGCAGGTGAACATACACACCTGAGATCCAGCTTTGCCTCCATTACTATTTCAAAATGTAAAGGACTCACTGCGGGAGATGTGTTAAAAGAATGCTGAATTTTAGGACAAAATCATGCACTGTGGAAGATAATAAAACCCTCGCACTCCATCGCCTTGTCCTAAGGATGCTCTGTCAATTTCTTCAACCAATTCAGAATAAAACTGAAGCTTTACATGTTGTAGGAATGAGTTAATCTGTTGTGTAAAAAGTTAACTCTTAATCCGATGCCAAAAATGATGCTACATTTAAATTAAAATCTTTTTCAAGATGTTTGTGTTATAAATTATTCTTGCAATATATTCATAGCTATGTTCTTAGTGAGATTTTCTGGACTGGAAGTCCTGCTCCCATAAAGTACATTTTTGTAGGAATTTCCAACTTGGGTTGTAAATGAAAACACAAATTGCATCACAACAAACCAATACAGTTGTAAATGTTCCTAATTCCATGCAATTCCACTTGACATTCTCAAGAAATATGCATTTTTTAAAAACAATGATATAATTTATATTTATACTCGCATACACCATCTAGATGTACTGAACTCAGATTTGTGGAAAACATTTGAATTATATTAATAGGAAATTCTGCTTATTACAAACAGGCTGCTGATTGTTAGTATTGCACAGTATACATTTTACTTTCGATGTTAATTATTCCAAAATATTAAAGACAATTATTTAATTTGATTATAGGGTAAGTCAGTCTCCTATCTCTTTAGTTAAGTTTATTTGTAAGTATTTTATTTAATTTTTTTCAGTTTTAAACAGTTGTATTCCTAATTTCCTATTCAGACAGTTTTCTTTTAGGCATAGGAAGACAACTGATTTTTGGATGTTGATTTTGTAACCTGCAACTTTACTGAATCCGCTCATTAGTTCTTTGATTCTGTGTGTGTGTGTGTGTGTGTGTGTGTGTGTGTGTGTGTGTGTGTTTGTGTGGTCTTTAGGAAACAATCAGCAGAGTGAAAAGGCAATCTATAAAAAAAAGAAAACATTAGCAAAGCATAGGTGATAAGGAGATAATTTTTAAAATAAATAGGAAATGAATAGGAAACCTCTACAACTGAAGGGCAAAATCAAACAAACAAACAAACAAACAAAAAAACCCTACAAACTCAGTTCAAAATTGAGGTAAGGAGTCAATAGACCTTTTTTCTAATGAATTCATGCAAAGGCCAACAGTTACCTGAAAAGATGCTTGATTTCACTAGTCAACAGAGAAGTTCAAATGAGATATTGCCTCATAACTGTAAGGATGGTTATTATTTTTTAAGACAAGTGTCAGAAAGTGTCTGGACAAACTGGCAAACTTGTATACTGTTTGTGGGAATGCAAACTGGTGTAGCTGCCATGGAAAACAGAATGGAGGTTCTTCCCAAAATTAAAAAATAGAAATGATATATAATTCAGCAATCTTACTAATTGCTATTTACCCCAAAGAACTACAAGTAGAATTTTGAAGAGATATTAGCATTCTCAGGTTCATTATAGCACTGTTCACAAAGCCAAAGTATAGACACAAACCAAGGCTCCACCCACAGATGCATGGGTAAAAGAAAATATGATATATTCATGTAATTGAATAATATACAGCCTTAAAAATAGGACATCCTCAAATAAAACAATAGGAATTAGCCTTATGGGGAGTTAAAGCTAGGTAAATTAAGCCAATTACAGGATAATTCCTCATAACTGCACTTCTGTGAGGAAACTGAAATAGTCAAACTTGTAAAAGCAGAGGGTGGGCTAGAGGTTGCCAAGGAGTAGGGGAAAGAGAAATGGGGAATTGCTAATCAACAGATATAAAGTTTTAGTTATGCAAGATGAATAAATTCTAGAGATCTGTTGTAAAAGATATCTCTAGTTAACAAAACTCTGTTGCACCCTTAAGAAATTGAGGGTAGATCTCATATCAAACGTTTTTATCTCAATGGGCACACATGTGCCTGAATGCAAACACATATATAGGATACAATCTGTGTGTTACTAGAAATAGTCAAATGTTGTTTTCTCTGTGTTTTGAAAAAAATTGGTCATTTTTAAAAAAAATAACCGTACAGGAGAGGAAGGATACATTTTATAAAAACTAGAAATCTGAAATAGTTATTGAAGTCAAATTACTCTGAACATATACATAATTTGACTATTTGAGATATCCTTAATATTCTGAATATATATTGCAGAGTTTTTCCAAATGTATCTACATGAAGTCCACAGATGTTAGCTGGGTGTGTGTTAATATTCTTTACAAGTAATGTAAATAGCAAATACATGACATTTATATACAAACTTTCAGTGTAGCCAAGCATCATAACGGCATTTATTTGTTAATCATTAAAGAAAATAGGTGTCAAAAGTAATTCAGCATGTATTATTTATGTCACCAACAGCCTAATTCTACAAATACTGCAATAGAGGACTGGTGGGGGGGAGGGTGGATAGGTGCTCAGGGAACCAACATAAACTTTTCATCGGACAGGGGATTCAAACTCTCCTTAAAATAAATATAGAACACGTAAAAATACGCAAAAATTCTCTTCCCTGTGTGATCTAGGAAAATAGGTTTCCACAAATAACAGAAGCTTGAGAGAGAGACAGAGACAGAGACAGAGACAGAGACAGAGTCACAGAGAAGAGATCTTAAAGATACCCATTATGTCACTACAGACTGACAACAAATTGACTGTGGGTTAATGTGGCAGAGAATCAGACGTAACATATTCACGCTAATTGTGTACACGAAGGACAACTGCCTATATATAGCTAGTCAAAAACTTGAAAAGTAAAGTGTATTGAACCTCTGACATCTCCATGCAAAAATGTCAGACATAACAAGAAATGCCTCTTTTTGTTTTTTGACTTCAGGATTCCACAGTTGTAGCTTATTGGATGATTTTTGCTCACCCGTGTAATACAATGTCAATAAAGAAAGTATTAGTTTTACTAAATCCAACCCATGCCTGCCTTTTTCATTCATAGCTGGAATTAGGTTTCTAGGTGAGAGAGAAGCATTTGTATTTGAATAAGTGATTTTGCCCATTGAAACTTAGATCAGCCAACCTTTAATTTTTGCATATTCGTGATTATCAATATTCTGATAAAATTTTAGGACTTCAATTGACTGTGAAGCTTGAATAGGTTCTCTAGATCTTTAATAGAAGATCTTTTATTCATATACACACAGAATTTGTCAATATTTTTCCTACAAAGAAAGACTTTATGTGAAAAATAAAATACCTTTGGCATGTATTGGTTCGTTAATAAGTAAAACTAACATTAAAATTAATTTTCATTCAATTAACAAAATGATTTATGTATATCAGGAACTCTTGACACACTGCATATTAATTTTTTACCAAATCGTTAGGAAAATAATCAGCTGTACCAAATTTCAACCAGAAGTAAAAAAAACTTAATGTTAGTTAGCATAAAGGTATAAAACCTCTTTTTAAATGTGTTTTCTTTTTTTCTAAGAATAAACAGTAGCATAATGTTGTAGGAAGATTATTCTAAAGGAAGGAGTATTGCTATATCCTAAAGTTCAAAGTGGACTGTTTGGTCAATTTGGTTATTTTATAACCATAAGATGACACTATCGTTTTTTCTTGGGTTTGCTTCCTAGCCATCAAATTGAAAATAAATAAACAATGTCTGTTTCACAGGGTGAGTTGAGAACCAAATAATCCTTTTAAATTAAGCACTGTGTCTGGTACATAAAGAATACTCCATATGTCTTTTATCCTGTAATTTTTTTCTAAATGGGGATCATCTCAGTTTAGAATTAAGTTTGCTACTAGAATTTTAGACCATGGGGTTTAAATTTTTTACTTAAGATTGGGTTGGAGTGTTGGTTTTAAGAAATATTGACAGGACTGGAGATATAGTACAATGTTAGATTCCTTGCTGACCATGCATGAGGCCCAAGGTTTGGGCTCCAACACCACAATCAATCAATCAATCAATACAATATTAACAGTATACTTGTTGGAGAACATATTCTGATTTCTTTCATCCCTTTATTATAAACTTCAAATGTAGAACTGTAGTTTTTGGCATAGTGCTTGAACCGCCTTTTCTACATGTTTCTGAGATACTATCTGTAAAATTACCTCTAAAACGCTCCTGTTTTTTGCAGCTTGTATTCTACACGAGTGTAGATGAGCTAAGGTTTGCAGGGCATAATGAAATACTCTGCCAAAGTCAGCCTGGATCTTAACAGTTTCAATAGTTCAATTATCAGTAGAGTTATCTCTATATAGCATTTATAGTAAGGATTCTAAGCAGCTTCATAACAAAATTTGTAGTAGGAAAAAGTAGCATAGATCAGAAAAAAATCAAAACATATTCTTCTATCTTCTCTTTAGGCATATTTATATTATCTCCACTTCAGAATTATCTTGTTTTGGATGAGTTTTCCAATATTTTATGGGGTGAACAATTAGTGAAGAAAATGTAAGACATTTCAGAGGTCAGAACCAAGCAAGAACACATCTTTACAGAGACCCTTTCTGTATCTGAGTTTGTCTAGATCTTTTCCATGATAAGCAGCAAATAAATAATTTTACAATGTTTTATGTGGATCCTTCCTACACACACACACACACACACACACACACACACACACACACTTTTTCCTATCATTAAGAAAGTGGTAATCTAGTAGACACCCACAGGTAGGCTTTAAGTGTGTTAGCCTAACATTATTATTCAAATATTTCTAAATATTAGGCCTTTTAATAACTTTTTATTTTAAGGTGCTTTGTTTGAAATGTTAAAAACAACTATGACTTTTAATAGTATAATCTTGTGGGAAATCCACCGTAAAGAAATCATACATAACATCTGAAGTTTAGAGTATGCATTTCTTATTAACTATTACTTAAAAATAGTTGATATAAACTGAATATATTTCAACATATTCTCTAAGCTATTTTATCCTATTATTTCATGAATGCTACTTCTGAACTTCCAGAACATTATCATAATTATAATATTCCAAAGTAAACTATTTTGGATAACTGTGGATTCTGGAACGTTTAAATCAGCAAATTCCTGTCAATTAGCACAGTAGGTCTTAGTCCCCCAGCGCCCCCTCTCCTTTTTTTCTCCTAAGAAATAGGTGTCCCTGGACTAGCTGCATGTCTCTGTGTCCATATGGCTTTGAACAAGTGGTGAAAGTGTTCACTATTTGCTGTGTACCCACACTTGTATCATTCAGCTGGAATACCATCTGGTGTGGTACTCTTCCCATTTTTCTCATTTGATTGCTTTCTCAATCTGGAAAATGGTAGCTTGATCATCCAATGGGTCTCCAGATGGCTGCTGGATCATTTCATGTCATATCCAGCAACAATATTTGATGAGTATTTAAAGTTCATCTAAGGTGTTTGCATGTCAATTATTTGGTCATAACACATCAGAAATCTTATTTGTGGAAATATAATCTCAGATTTTAGAAATGAAATCTTTTGGATTAGTTTGAGGAAAGAAATAAAAAACACATTTATATCTTTCTGAGAAGCAGATGGCTACTCTTACAGTGTTAGCTGTCCAAAATTGTTTCTATTTTTACGCTTCTATATTGACTAAGATGGCGTTTTAGAGTAAACGGCATCCTTCTATACCAACCATCTTTGTTTCTTGAAGGACAACTGTTGAAATTAAAAAAAATATATATAAGATCCAGTTTCTGCAGAACAATGAGGCAGCCCAACAGAGTTAGGAGGCTTGATTAATTAGAATTGAATCAGATCATAGTGATGTCACAAAGATAGATATGCATGAAGCAAGACGGTAAAGATGGAGATGATTGTGATGCATCTCCTGTGCATAAACATGGCTAAAGGAGCTCATGGTTTATCACCCTCTTTTGCTGCCTCTCCACCAAGCACACCAACATTTTAATGAATTTGTAGCTTCCTAATTTATCTTTCAACATTTTCCATTTCTCCACGTTTTAGTAAATAGGATAGGGTGCGGGAGTCTGTTTTCACCTCTCTCTATCTAATTCCTATTCTATGTGAAAGGAATTTAATTTTATCTCTGTTACATTTCCTCATTCTCTCTTTTCATTCATTCGTTTATCCTTTCAATTCACAGTTACTGAGTACATACCAAAACTCTGGAAGGGATAATAGTCATTTAGAGAAGAGGACTGTGTATGGAGGAACCATTTTAGTGAGGGAGAAGGCATATGAATCAATGAGTACAATAAAACTATAAGGTATTCGTAAGGAATATAAAACCACAGTACAACCCTTACTCTTGCCAGGTGGGTTCTATATTAATGAAATCTTCATATCATATGCTGAATCATTCTCTGCACATAAAAATTCACATTAGCTTTCACTCAAAATTTACTGAGGCATGTTCAATGATATCATTTGTTGTACAAGTAGAACTACTATTACTTGTAGCTGGGTCAAAACCTTAACAAGCAAACCTTAATTGAAACTGGAATATCATTTTTAATTTATCTCATTAATGCAAAACCTGTATAAATTTTTTTCTGAGTTAATTATTTCCTCTTTTAATACTAGATAAAAAATGAGAAAGATGTTCATGATTCTTATCTGATGTCTATTCATAAATCTTTATTTTATAACCTCCATAATATGACCACAATTTAACCTTGATTTAGCCTCTAGGTTAGACTACTTCATATTTTATAAGTTTCCTGAGAATTCTTTATATCTCCAACTTTTGCAAAACACTTGCTCTAGAATTTAACTTTTAAGAAGCAGATTCAGATTCTGTTACTTCTATTTCAGGGGAGATGTTTTGTTCCCTCCTAAGATCTAAATGTATTTGACAGAAGATTGAAAATAATATCTCATAAATATCTGTGTTTCTGAGTTCTACCTAAATGAAAACTACAGTTGTTAGAATTATTCTGAACAATAAGTGACATCTACTCCAAAATTTAGGCTTAAGTTTTGTAGACTCTACAAGTTTATGGTTATTTTGAGTCTGACAGCATTATCATTTGATAGAAAATACAATTAGTAAATTAATTCAATTTTGTATTTAATTATTGCCACTTTGTACCAGTCAGTTAAGAGTATTTGGGGGAAAGAAAATTTTGGAATATCCATTTTAAAAAGACAAATTCTACACTAAGTACACAAAACCAACTTCATTGATTGTTCTACATTATGCATACAAAACCAACTTAATTGATTTTTCCTTTAATTTTCATTCATGTGTTGTGGAGTTATGTAAAGCTGCTAATGACACTCTGACCATGAATTTTTATGTCAAGTTCACTTTCATAAAAATGTAAATATATAATAGCTTTGGATCTATCTATCTAATTTATTTTTGCAACATAAATATTTCAAAATAAAATGTTCTAGTTCTCATGTATAATAAAATATGATAGGATACTTTAGTAAATCAATCTTTGAGCTAGTTCACATATTTTTCTTCCACATGAAAATACTTTTAGATGTTTTTGACAAATAATTCCTAATTTTTTCTTGTCTTCCCCAAATATAGTGTGTATTTGGGAATCAAATGCATTCACCACAATAATAAGAAAAAAGAAACAGTTACTATTCTAAGGCAAGAGAATTATTAGAATAACTTTTATATTTTATAAAAGCATCTTAATCTTTCTCATAGACTATTACTAACACAGGAAATAAAAGATCATGCCTCTAAGAGAAAGCAGTTTCTTAAAAATATAATAACCAGTGAAGGATAATATTTTAGGTATTAAATACTTTATCCGTTGTGTCTCTAAAGCTATTCCTTGGGTAGTAATTTATTTTTCCAAATGTTTGCAATTTTTCAAAAATTTTGAAGTCTCTTCAGCAAATCTTCATGGAATTTTCCCAAGAACTGTGCTAATTAATGAAAACGAAGGACAAAGGAGAGTGTGTATAACTAAAACATGTTATTCTCCAGGGTCTCTGCACTTTTTATTGCTTGGCTTTGAACAATCTTCACCTAGTGTCAGTTTATCTTTCACGATCTCGGAGTCCCTTCCACCTTATCCAATTGGGCCCCCAGCTTGTCTGTATACCCCTAAGATGTTAATTTACTCCATGAAATTTTTGGCAATTTGTAAGTGTTTTTCTCTTCATTGGTTTAATTATTTTTGGTCTTTCTCATCACAGTGTAAGCTTCATGCACATATCAACCCTTTTGTCTTTTTGGCAATAGAGAGGCAGGGCCTTGCATAATGCCTGACACAATATAACTCAGTAAATATGTACAGAATAAACAAACCAGTGAGATCAAACTTAAGCATACTTTTTTTGGAGAGGAGGGGGATCACGATTCTTACTAGGTAAAAATGACCTTAAGTGATATATTTTCCGTGTTTGAAAAATCATGTATTCCAAGGGGTCTTCTAGTTGCTTACAAGTTATGTGGAAACAATTATTCATTATTATTTCTGATAGAGTAATTGTGGAATTATGTTAGTATTTATTCAATGGCAGAATGAAACACAGAGTAGTAACTGCAGAAAGAAGAGATTGTTTTCACTTTGCCATCATTTACATTTTTATCAACTTTAGAAAAGGAAAAAATGGTGAGAAAAATCTGTAAAGAGTTTACACACAAAAGAATATTTCAATGAAGTAAAATATGTCAGCTCACTATACCATATTTTGCTCTTTCAAAATATTCAAAATTGACATGGGACATAATGGTGTTTGATGTTCTATGAAAAATGCAATATGTTTAGGAGGCTGTATATGAGATATGAGTGCATCACCATAAGAACCGCCTAAGGAAATACTGACATATCAAAAGTACAGATTTTTCAAAATTGTACACTATGTACCTAAAATTGCTGCTGTTATAATTAATTTTTATTCTATTTAAAAGAGCGTTCACTTATCTTTTGTAGACAATTTTCACAGCTTATCACAAATTCCTAGAGCTGCTATGATTAAGTCAATACATTTACATGAGTAGTATGTAAACATACTTAAATGTTTCAGTATGGTGTTCGTGATATAGCCCAAGGTGTTTTATATGAACATATCAGGTATTCTGCTTTTTGAGTGAGAAAAGTGTATTTTTATGCTTCATCACACATAGTGTAAATATCTTTTATGCTTGTACTATATTCCTACCTTGCTTCACATCATCCATTTAACATTTTATATATGCAGCATAATCAAGGCATGTTGCTAAATTCAAACTTTGTAAGAGTCTGACAGACGACCAGTGAATTTTTTATCTTTCTCTGTGCTTCACTGATCTGGTCAGACTATAGACCAACAAGGACATTTTTCTGTAATTGAAGCCAGGAAATGAGATGAGAATATGGGACATAGTAGAGGAAATATTTCTTAATAATATTGCTCCTGTAAATGACTTAAAATTTTTTCTCAAAATATAAAAATAAACTCTGAGATAATTTAAAATCACAGAAGGGTCAAGCTAATCCTCTCTCCTAATCCAGCAGAAGAGAAAAGTGAGACCCAAAGTGTTAGCCGGTGTATTGGTAGAAACAGGACTAGAACCCAATTCTGCTAATTCCCAAACCATTCTTAGGCATCACTTGTCTTTACTGGTTATTTTAGGAGGGGCACAAGAATAAAGGACAGCGAGAAGAAGCTAACATGGGCCTTAATATAAAATAATCTCTGGCTCTTGCGTTTATTAGTGATATGAATTTATAAATACAACAATCCCTGTAAACACTGATTTTCTTACTTATTAAATGTGAATAATGATACTGGCATAAAATCATTTTGAGCCACATCAAAGGTGAATAAATGAAATGAAATAACAGATACTGTATGCAATACTGGCCTTATTGGAAAGCAATCAATAAAATATAGATTTTAGTATTATGATTATTTGTTATTAGAATTATTTTTACAGTTATTCATCACTGTTATGAATAATTTCTTAGCACCACGGTATGAGACAATCACCCTGTGGGCAGACCTTACCTGACTTGGGAGAGATTTCACCCTGCTTTGGCAGACCCCGTTTGTACCCAGTTTAGAAGTAATTAGTCCTGTTTAACCAGGGTAGCCTGGAAACAGACTGTCAGAACATATTTGCAAATTTACGGGAAGAGGCATCTTTCAGTATTCAGTAATTTTTGGGTACTATCAGTGTTCAACACTGAGGTCCTTGTGAAAATGGGATTGTTGTCAAAATGGAATGTAAGTTTTGTGTGCAAATGATACCAGCAACAGTCCTTAATCACATTTACACACAAAAAGAAGGGATTTGCCATCATGCCAAGAAGTAGAAGAAGTGAATGTGATAATCAGTTATGTTTATCATTAATATAAATACTAGCATTAGTAACTGGATGTAGAGTTGCCCTTCAAACTCTGCTTCATAAAGGAGGAAAGAATTTAGTGCTTGTTTGTAATGTTATATTTGAACAATGATTTTACTTTAAATGAAGAAATTAAAGTGGCATAAAAATAGTAAGTCTCATAATATTACCTAGTGAATGAGTAAAAAATGGCAAAATTAAAGATAAACTGTATACGAAGAAAGTATTTTTGCAGAAATCATTTGTGTAATATCCACAATGAAGTTAATGACAAATGCTTGATAGTTTGAACCACACGTGTGCTGTGCTAGGGCCGAGATCTGTGACTCTGGAGTTACTGTTACCAGCAAGATTTTGACTGGAGGAAAGAATGGCTGTTATCAATAAATCAGCCAATAACAAGTGCTGGTGGGGCTGCGGGGGAAAAAGGAACCCTTCTCCACTGTTGGTGGGAATGCAGACTGATGCAACCACTATGGAAATCAGTATGGAGACTCCTCAAAAAACTAGAACTATAGGTTCCACTGGACCCAGCTATTCCCCTTCTTGGTACCTTCCCAAAAGAATTAAAAACATCATACCACAATGATACATGTACACCCATGTTTATAGCGGCACAGTTTGTAATAGCTAAATCTTGTAAACATCCCAAATGCCCATCAACTGATGAATGGATAAAGAAGATGTGTTTTTTTTTATACAATGGAGTACTACTCTGCCATAAAGAATGACAGGCTTGTGGTATTTCTATGTAAATAGATGCTTCTTGAGACCATACTCTTAAGTGAAATAAATCGGACACATATGTTTAAATATCTCATTGTTTCTCTGGTGTGAGAAACTGAAAGTGTAAATAAAGACTAAAATGTATTATATTGGAAAAGGGAAGAAATTGTTCAAATGGGAAGGATAAGAAAGTGGGGGGAGGAACAGAGGGTCAAGAGAAATAAGTAACAGAAGGAAAAAGTGGAAACAAAGCTTTTGTAAATAAGGAGGGAGGAGGGGGTGAAGGGAGGGGAGGGGAATGGGAAAAAAAGAAGCAGCAAGATATTCCATATACAGGTACAAATTTCCTATGATGAATGTTATCACTATGTGTATCTAAAATGTACCATTAAAATAAAATTAAATTAAAAAAAAGACTTTTACTGGAGAAAATATTGCCATATTAAGAATAGAAATTGTACTATCTCTAAAGCTTAGTTTCTTATCTTTAAAATAAGAGGGTTGGTAAGAAATAACCACTTGGGGCTGAAGATGGAGGGAGGTCTACCTTGTGAATTTCCACTATAGATCAGATCAGAGTGGAGTAGTACTGGAGGATTTGAACTCAGCCCAGACATTCTGTTTCCATAACCACAACCTATTTTTTTCCTGACCCTTTAGGACAGCATAAATCTGGTATTGCTTTCAATAGGAAATCCCAAATTTAGAACCATAATGCCACTATTTGGCAGAAGCAGGAGAACCAGCTTCAATGTGCCAACCCATTCCCTTGGTAGAGGTGATATAAATGACACCATAAAATATAAAATTAGCTGTTTTTTTTTTTTCACTCTAGGGCAGAACCCTGGGCTTTCACACTACGTCCTCAGCCTCCTCCCCACCTTTTTAAAAAATGTTTTTATTTTGAGACTGGAGCTTGCTAAGTCACCACGTTTTCAGACTGGGCTCAAACTTGCCATCCTCCCAGAGAGGTTGGATTGCTACCAGTCTGTAGCCACCAAGCCTGGCTAGCTGTTATTTTCTTTTGTAATGAGCACATATCATAATACTTATAATTTTTTACCTTAAAATTTTCCTCCATTCATGGGATAGGAGAGAGCCAGTATTCACTGGGTTTCAGGCCTCAGGATCTCAATCGTGTAAAATGTAAAAAAGATATCTACCCCAAATTTCCTTTGTTTCACTTACTCCGGATCCTGAATTGTCTCTAACTAGAAATGACAGGTAACAGAATTCCAAGTCTTCTTTGCAGTGAATGTTATGTTTTCACTCGGTACAGTAGAGCTCAAAACGCCTCACTTTACGCTTGCTGATGGCGAGCACTTTGAGAGTGTTTTATCCCTTATAGGTCAAATATGAAGTTGCCACTTGCAACAGAAATGAGGGAAATAAGTGAGCATGAAACTCACAGAAATTTGAGACTATATAAAACACTAAGTGCAGTGCCATCTACATCTATTTGTAGATATAATTTTAAATTTCCTCTCCCAAGAAGCTCATGCAGGCATGTTTACCTCTTTAGTTAAACATAGATACGTCTGGGAAAATATGGTAATCTTAGTAAAGACAGATTAGAAATATAAGAACAAATCTATGCCAATTAAATATATATGCATGTATAATGTTTAATAATAGATCAATAGTTCTGAAAAATATACTACTAATGGAATTTAAAGATCCCTGTCATTTTTCAAATAATTCCTGCAGCCATTTGAATCTGACCACAAAAAGCCAATCAATATGCACATAGCAAGAGATAAAATATGCCTTTTATATAAACTTTACTACTTAGTGTATTTTATGATATAATAATAAACATAAAAATCACATGGAAGTCCCTCCTGCCAAAAAACAGAGAAAAGTCAGAATGAATTTAATCATTTTAGAACAAATTTCTGTAAACAGAATGTTAGATTTTTACCAAAAATATTTTTTCTACTGACAAACAACACGTGACATTAGAGAAAAATGGAAACAGTAATCAACAGTGTTTTGGATATCATTTTGAGAAATTGTTTTAGAATCACTCAGCCAAACTTTTGATTGAAAATAAGTAGTCGTGTTCATAAGACAATTGACCTCATTTTTCAAGTAAAACAATATAATTAACAAGAGAAAATTATTCAAAGTATTATTTTACATTTCTAAATGTATCTAAACAAGTTTATCTAAGGTAAACAACTTTGTAGGATATGTAGAATTTAATTTTAAAGATTAAGAAATTGTGATAAACTAGCACTAAAGATATAACTCAGAACAGAATTTGTAATTTGATTTAAAGCTCCCTTTAAGCAAAACAGAACATTATATTAAAAGGATGAGATTATAACTTTTTATATTTTGTAATTGTTTCTACATAAGACCAAGATACCAAATCTGGATATTTGCTAAGTGGTTATGTTTTTCTAAGGAGTGAAATTGACCATCATGTGATGATCTTTCGTCCTAGTTC
Organism: Hystrix cristata; assembly: GCA_004026905.1. Lineage (NCBI taxonomy): Eukaryota > Metazoa > Chordata > Mammalia > Rodentia > Hystricidae > Hystrix > Hystrix cristata. The sequence goes on along the minus strand of PVJO010000476.1, from coordinate 212,385 downwards.
AGCTTTGATTTGTAGTATTGCATTCAGATATTAAAAACAGTTTGGATTGCATTTATACATAAAGGACTGCAAATAAGATCAGCAGTAGAAAAGCATTAGAATTATGTAAATGCTTTATTTTCATCTAGAAGAGTTTTGTGATGAGTTTCCTGCTTTATTAGCTTTTTATGGAATTCTTTGCACTAAAATGTCAGCCTCATAGTTTCATGAATCACCATAAAACAACGGGGAGTGTCCTTTACAATGTACAGCAATTCACTTTGACCCAGGAAAATAGACCTTGTTGCAATATATCATTTTTGGACTCTTTTTTCATGTAATTGAGGTAAATGCTAAAATTATGATATTGGCTTATGTTTACTAGTGAGTCATTTGTGACATTAAAATTGAGGTAGATAAAAGAGAAAGAACAAAAGAAAAGGAAATAGAGATGCTTTGACTTAATAAACAGGTCAAAAAAATATCCTAAATTAATATTCTAATTTTAATAACCATACTTAATTCTTAACCAAAGTATGCTTTTACTACTTCCTTAGTATGTCCTCAATAATCTTATCCTGTATGGTCAAACATTTTAAGTTTTCCCTTTTTAAAAAATTTGTACAGTATATCAGTACCTTTTGAGACATTTAGGAGATTAAAAAAAATCAGAATTCAAGAAGACTGTAAATGTCTATGTTAAATACCAGTATCTAAAAATCCAAATTATTTTTAGGCTTAGTCATAATTATTTTACAAATGTGGCTATTTACCATATAATTATAACTGCAACAACTTGTTATTATAAATAGAAATCCTAGTAATAGTTCCTAATGCAAACCCTTTTGCATTTTATATGGTAATTTTCAATTCTATATAAATATGAAGTATACTAGAAAACTTAAAGTATTTAAAATTAAAGTTTAGTGAGTATAAAATAACACATTTTAGGTGAATAATTGTTTAAAATCCATTTTTAGTGTTAATCTTCATGTACAGGTATATTGGAAAACTTTATAAGTAATAGAAGGTAATAGTCTGCAAATAAAATGGTTAAAAGATATAACTAAATTAAATCTGTAAAATACTCTGAGCTCTCAGAGCAAGAATGTTAACCATGGACTTCTCATTGTTGATAATTAATAAGCTTACATCTGATAACTTTTGTAGCTATGGACATAGCAGGTTAGCCAAACCATAAACCTACAATTATGGGATTATCAGTAATATAGGACTACCATAAACCAATAGACAATGTGATTAAATACAAATCTGTATTCTCATTTGAGAAAGGTAACAATGGGCTTTATGAAATTAACCAACTTTCATAAAACTGACTTTGCCTTTATAAAATGTTTAAAATAGGATTTTAATATCAAAAGAATGAGAAACATCACCAACAAAATAATTGAGCACCTGAAAATCAACATTCAAATAAAGATAAACGTAAAATTCTCAAAACATTTAATAAAAGTGCAAGACAATAAGCTATTTTTGACATTTCCAAATCTTAAGTATCTTTTCTGCTTAATATAAGCTACTTCGTGCTCAATTTGCATCCTTTTTATGGTCAAAACTCCGTCTCGTTAGGGACGAAAGCAGTAATCTTTAAATTAGTGTCTATTTAACTCAATAACCAAATCCATCAACCTATGGGCTTACTAAAATGGTTTCATTTTCCTTTCTGGTAAATCTGAAGTGCTTAATTTTAAAACATTAACTGTCAAAATAATGCCCCTTCCTTTCCTCCACAAGAATGACTTGAATTCTTACGCATTTCTTGTCAATCATTCTATCTAAACTGGTGAGCGTAAATTGTCCCAGCACTGTGACTGTTTCTGAACTATAGTATTTAATTTGGAGGGTGTTGCTCATTCTGACTGTGAAAGGAAATAAGATATTCCAAAATAAGTTTATATTACTGATTATATTCAGAATATATTTTTATGGGGAAGATGTATAGTGAAGCAATGAACAACTGTAAAAAGCAAATATTTGAGAAGGTAGACTGTTACAGACTATAACAATGCATTAAACTGAGAAAATGAAATACTGTTTAACATGATTTAAGGTTATATATAATTCTTTGGGGGAAATTTTTAACACTCAGGTCATTAATTTCTGACCCTACGTAGTGAAAGTTGCATTTTTACTAAGGAATGTTATTATTAATTCTTTGTTATATGTTCTGGCATCCTTTGGAGGATGTGACTAACTTGATACCTTCATTTAAAAGCAAGCAGGGTCTCATTATTGAAAAAAATGTAAGACAGAAAATAAGCTAGTAACGTTGTTCAATATTACATCTAGGGTGGCTAACATTACTTTTTAATGTTAAACACAAAAGTCAACAGTTGTGAATCAGGGGTCTAGCCGAAGTCTTACAACACAGAGAGACATAGTCCTAATAGTTGTTTTTTCAATTTTATCTCAAAGCATTAAACGAGAAACAGTTCACTGTATTTTAGAGCTGCAGTCTGAAGAATCCAGCCTATGCATTTCTAGCATTTCTACTGAAAGCCTGACTAAAAAGCTGTTGTGAGAAGAGCATATTATAGGCCTGTGAAATGATCTTCAATTGCCATAATGGGAAACCACATAATCTAATTGCTTAACCAATAATAATCTTTTTTATTATTATAATCATCTATGTTCTTTAAATTTTTATCAAATACCTTTCAAATACACATACTTAAGAAACTTATTTTATACTAACATATAAACTCGAACGTTCTGTAAATGCTCAAAGAATTTCATCAGAGCAATTCCTTGACATTCAAAAAAACCTTTTGTGTCTTAGATGAATGATGAAATTTTAATAATGATCCAAAGGCAAAATCTCACACACACACACACACACACACACACACACACACACACACAGAGCAATCTAAAGTTCTTATTTAATACTATATGCCTTGTATTAAATGAAGCTGATCCTCCTAGCTTTTAAAATGAGATATAGTAACATACCAAAGTAAAATCTGGGCGATTGTTACAATTACCAAAACAATTATAACTTAAATCAAAAGGAGAGTTTAAGTACTGGAAAATTTAACTCAATAAATAACACCATAATTATAAAGATATTTTCAATAAGAATACCCTATAATAATAAATACATATGATTAGAATTCAAAATAAAGTAGGACATTCGGAAAATTACAATATTTCTCAAATGTAGAATTTACTACTCAGGTAAAGTCATGATTTTTAATTTCAAATACCTATTACAATTAATAAAAATAACATAACTGTGTATTTACACAGAGCCTTAATGATTTAGGTCAGTATTGTACAGAACCTGAATGTAATAGTTATTTTTTCAAATCAATGGAAAGCAGCCAATTATTCATGGTGTTATATAACAGAATTGGTAATAGAGTAATTTTTTTATTTGAGAAAAGGTGTATTTTATCCTTTTCCCATTGGATAGTTACTTAGTCTATTCAGTTCTGAAGAATATCTGTGGTATAAAGGGAAAAAAGATGAATCTGTTCTAGGAAGGACTTTTATTATTGCTGTATCTGTGACGTGTATCTTTTGATGAATAGAGACCATGGTAATGGCTCGTACTAACAATCCCTTTCATACACTTCAATATTTGACATTAAGTACAACATAGTGAGGTCCTTGAAAGGAGACGGTTGCCTTACATTCTTCTGTGTCCCCCACAGAGCTTATAACAACTTGAATCGTAAGATGTCCTATAGGCCGTGAAAGCTTTGAGGCAAGGTCTGTTCATTATTCCTCAGTAACCCTGTCAAAAGAATGCCAGGCACATAGTAAGTACTTAGTAAATGTTGATAGATCTGAACAGGTGCCTCATGAATAGAACATGCCTGACAGATATTTACTAATTCATTCGGAAAGAAATCCTAGTTCTTTTGAATATACACTTAGTTTTACCTCAACACATTTACTGCTCTGTAAAAAATGAAAGTTAAGACAGTCCAAGTATACTTGCACTGATGCATATAACTCGATAACTGTCCAGTTGGTATTAGTCTAATCATTTTGCCCATGTTTCTACCAGGAATTTCAAGAAAAATCTGTTTTTACATTTAAAAAGTGCCTTCTTGCATACTTTTTAATAATGTGGACATGACTTGTGCGCATGAAATATATTTTAAAATACACACATTGTCACTGCTGTTAATATAATATGTAATTTTAATTAGACCGGAAGTGTGGGGGACTGATTTTGTGCTATTTATGGTTGTGACCCTATATTGTCCTGGGAGTTATGAGGCTTAAATAAGCTCTGTAATGCCCCAAGAATGTTAACCTAATTTCTGCTCCTAAAGTGTATTAACTCAGATACTATCTTTTTTTCATCATCAGTAAATGACAGTAAATGCTGGAGTAGTTGAGAATTGTACCTCAGATTATACTATAGTTAACTTCATCCATTCAGTGACAACTGTTTCCTTGCTAAGAAGGAAGAAGCCTGGAATTCAAGGATCAAAAAGTTACAAGATCCTTCCTTCTCTCACTGATGTGAGCTCTAAAGGGTCAGAGAAGCACAATTAACCCACAAATAAGTGATGGGGAGGAATTGCAGTAATACCATTGACCCACATGTCTTAATTAAGCTGAAGCAATTGTTTTATAATACAATATGAAAAACCTTTAAAGATGAAACACTTTAATAACAAAATGTCACATAAAGGCTATTTTTAAAAGGGAGGGGGGAGAAAAAATTTTGCCCTCCACCCTTTTATAAATATTGGCATTCAGTAAATAGATGAGCTTCGGAGGCACACATCAGATGCCGTGTGGTCGAGAGCAAATGTTCAACTCTATGGCAGGCACTGCCCACCCTGAAACAGCAGTCTGAAGGATACTCTGAGAAGTATCCTTCACTAACTTCAGAGAAACAAGAGAACCGAAATAGGGCTCACAGGAAAGATGCCTCTCCGCTTCCTCTTTCCTTTCCTCAGAAACAGGATGAATGCTACAAGACAACATGCCTCTGAATTAACATAACTTAAAAATTTACAGCAAGTTGTGTGCCTGGAGGCACATTATAGGGCCACCTGTAGGCATCTAATTCCACTGAAAATAATAAATAATTGTGGAGAATTCCTGAGTATAGAGGATAGTGGATAAGAATCGTGTTGCTCCTTCACTCCAACACAAATTCTGTTGTGGAGGAGGATTAGAGAACTGTACTCTCTCCAACAAATATGAGTAATCCTTCTCCCCACAAAAGTGTCAGCTAAATGCTACGCCAGACACCTGGGTGCCAGATCCACACAGCCATTTTTTGTGCACTTTAGATAATCCACCTGCAGAAATTACCACATAGCTCTTGCTTAATATAGCACATTGATCCAGTTATGAACTTTTTTACAGTAAAGAAATTGATTTTGTTTGTCTCTCTCTCTCCATCCCGTTTGTCTCTCTGAAGCCTCCTCATGTTTTGGCAAAGACAGAGAATGACAATAAAAATATCCCTGATATGATTCCAAGCATTTATTTAGGGAGAAATTAATATGTGTATTTTAGCAATGCTTAACTACCTTGACCTTTTTTGGATTGGAAGGTAAAATTAATTTACTAGATAACTTCTTAAAAAAACAGTAAAAGAGTTTGTTACTGTGCTTTTATGTCAAGTGGGTGGGTAGGCTAATACTTATCCTGACTGCTCAGGATTTATATGTTATTTGTATGTCATTTGCTTCAGACCAAAATTGGCTATGAGACCAATAAAATTTCACATATGTGTGCATACAAATATACACACGTAAACTTTTATTGTATAATTTCAAAAGCTAGCCTAGTTTTTGTTCAAGTGGGTCATAAATTGTATATAAACTTTATTAATATAGTTCTAGTCCTAGCACTGCAAATACCATTTGAATTTTAAATCTATCAAAACCTTTCTCCACAGTGATCTCATTGTGTTGAATTAAGAAAACTACATTTAAATTATCATTAAACTACTGAAGATTGGATTCTCAGTGGTATTAAGGTTGACATTTCCTTTTTATTTGTACTACATGAAGGGTTAATAAGGTTTGCATAACCTTTCTTTGACGGCTTTTCAGCAGAGTATTTCAGGATCACTGCCAAAATAGATTTTAACCCTTTTAATCATACTGTTAATAACCACATTGTGCACAGTACAGAGCATACTGCACAGAAGGCAGTGCGGCTCTGAACACAGTTTGACCTGATATCCAATCAAGGAAAGGTTCCTAGAGACGCTTGCCATTTTGGTTGCTATGGTGAGTTTCATATTTTGTGGAAACCACTGCTAGATGTCTTAAAATAGACCTTTGCCAAGAAAAACATTGGTCCAGTGGCATATGCTGGCAGAGCATAGCAAGGTTGCTCAAATTCCCTTCCTTTGTTTTTCTCTCTCCCCCCTGGGGCAACTGCTCCAAGCATCAGCCCACTAGTCTGGCAGACTGAGAATCCAGAAACTTGCTGCTAATTACAATGTTGACAATTCCCAACCTGTTTACTGGCGCCAGCAATCAAACTGCATCCTCTCAAGTGAACCAAAAAGCACTTGCTGGCTTTAGCTTCCTGAGGTTCCAAGCTGGCTATATTAATTACTGTTAACTTAAAACTGTATGTAATACAGAAGCAGCTTAATTAGCTGGTTTGAGGATTAAAATCTATCCTCTACAAATCTTAAAACATCTTGTTGCTGACCAAATTATATGAATCCATGAAACATCATTCTGGGGGGGGCAAAATCATGATTATTTTATATGTGGCATCTAAAAGCCATTTTGGTGACTGCATTATCTTCAAATGAGCATCAAATTAGATCAGAATAAAAACATATCTATTTACCTATCTATATCTACCTATCTTAATGTTCTATCTATGGTTTTTTAACACTTGAGGAAAATGATGGGAACAATTATTTGCACTTATCGTAAATGAAAAATGAAAATCTTTTGATGGAAACAAAATAGTCAAAAGGACATCATCCTATTATCCTGGAGAATTTTAAAACAAAATAGTTACTTGAATGATTTTTCTCTAGTGAACTCTCACTGCTGTGTCAGAAATCTGATTGGAGAGCAGTAGTATTTCAAATATGAAAAGTATGCCTCTTTGAGTGGTGAGCTGGTGACCACACACAGAGAAATCACCCTCAACCCGCAAAACAGTTCACATTACAGGTAAGTAATTCAGACGTGACAGTGGCTACTCAACCTGCAATTTTCATAAATAGCATAAAAGAAGTGAATAAAGATTTTGTTCAATTGAGAATTTTATTTTGCCTGCTTTAGTCCAAGAGCCAACCTGTCTTTCTTTATTCAACAAGATCACTTTAAATACTTAAAAACCGAATGAAGAAAATAAATACAATTTTATGGTGTGTAATAAAATGTGGTTTTATTACTGCTCTTTGGTGTGAGGTAATAATTGGATTGGTGGTATTTGCTAATCTTATTTTAAACTTGCCATTATATAAACTGCATGGAAAAAAGTTGGTCAATCCTACCTTTTAGGCTCCATTTTAATTTAAAGCTTATTAAACTGAGTTGATGTAACTGCAATTAAAATTTTCTTTGTTTTACTAAAACATTTGTAACTATGGTAAAATATTAACCTAGTCTTTTAGTTATGATTTGTATTTGTTTCTAAATCAGTATTAATGTAGCCTGTAAAATTTTCCTAGATTTTGAAAATCCAAAAGTACAAGCATACTACAGACCTTTGGAATAGTATATCAATTCACATCTGCATATAAAATATGTGAGTTTAGAGAACATTTACATTATGGTAAAAATGATCACTGAATATTATGAAAAATACCAGGCTTATCATCAAGCACAGTAAAGTGTTAAGAAAAACTTCAACAGTGACTTTGTAGTGTGATGTATTAGAAACAAAACACTCAATGAGGACTTTGAAAATGAGTTCCAAATTTCACATGCACATTCAAGGAGAAGCTTAGATTCTCTGTTGTGAGGCCGTCAGATGTAAAACACTGAAGCTGTATTATATATCAAAGAACTGAATCTCCCATAGGAAAATAACATAAATAAATATTATGAATTTACTGCCTGCTTATCTAAAATTTGTGAAGTTTTGTATTCTATGTGGATAATGGGCTGGGAAATAATTTCAATAGAAGCAAATAAATAACCAAGTCAAAAAGCTATGTCTTTGGAAATAAAGGCCAAGCCAGAGAAGGGTAAGCATGTCAATCTTCTGTATCTTTATCAGAGTTAAATAACAAATAACCCTCCTCCCTAAAATCTAAATCAATTGCACTGAATGGGAAAAACTAAACTCCTAAGCAAATCATCTGTATTTTATATCAAGAAATATTGCTGAAGTGATCCTAAACATATTCTTCTAGGTTACTTTATTTCTAAAGCATAGACTCAAATACAATGTATATCTTTTTCAATAGAAAAAATAGATACAAATGACTGTCTCTTTTAAAACATGCCTCCCTTAGGCTTAATTTTCACAAGTCTATCTTTTCAGACTAATGCTCTTTCCTCTGAGATGAAAAACATCCAGATTTCTTGCCTTTCCCGATTTTTGCATTTAAACCAGGCCCATTTTATAAAGAGATTATTTACGTTTTACACGATGTACGGCTCTACATAAAAGCATGGCTTGCGACCTGATTAAAACCAAGAACTTTTGAACATAGTTTTAACTCTTATGATAAAATGATTTCTTCTTTATAAACTACATAAAATTAATATTGCCACTGCCTGTCAAACCAGGAAAGAGGCACTATATAAATAAAAAGATCTCTTTTAAAGTTTCTTGAAATACACATTATTTCAAGGTGTATTGGTATGGGCTATTACATTCATCAATATGTCACCAGAAATATTATTTATTTACCTTCAATTTTAATTCTTACTAGTACATGTCTGCAAGACATGATTACATTCATCATGAGAAGTTGGTAGGTATACATAATACATCTTAATTCTTTTTATGTCCCCTTCTCCTCTTCTTCCTTGTTTTTTAAAAATATCACTCAAAAACTGACATCCTTCTCTATGGTTCATATTATTATTGTTAATTGTTATAACTATTCTTTTTCTTTTGTCAATTATAATTGTTATCTACACAGATTGTTGGATCAAACATGAAACTATTCAAAAATTTAACATAATCATTACTCTTAAAAAATACTGCAACTACAACTAACAACAATCCATTTGTGGTAAAATTTTTTTTTTGTTTTGACTCTGTTTTAATATACAATATTAAATAGCCTCAAATCTGTCATTTGAAAAGCTACATAAGAGAACAGAAATTAAAATAAGAGCTATTTTAATAAAAGTGTAGGTAAAAGGCTTTCAGATCTCATTCTCCTACTCCTAAATGTCTGTTTGAAATCAATTACTTTTGAAAGCTTTAAGGAACTTTTATTAAACCTATTATCAAAGTTTTAAATTGATCAATTTCTTAACATTATTGAACTGTAAATGAGTATTACAAAAATTATCTGAATAAATCAATAGCTGAAAAACTATATAATTTTAACTTTAAAAAATGGGCATATTCTTTTGTGATTAAAAAATCAGTTTATATTTACTCTACTTGGAGTATCTAGGAAAATTGCAGCTTTTAAATAAAATTTAAATTTAGTCTGTTTTCCTGATAAGCAATAAGAAAAATCACACAGATCCTTAATTTTGAAACTATATCTATCATAGTAATTATTACATTTTATAAAGTACCTTTCCACTGATTACTTTTTAAAATTTATTCTTATAAGTGATTACACAGTCACCATTAAATAGATTAGGTGAGATTCACATGGAATAAAATTGCTTTATGTCAATAGCAGATTTAAAAACTGGTGCATGAAGTTTCAAAAATAATATCACCAGCCTGAAATAAATTATCACATATTTTTAATTGTTTAAGATTTATAACTAAGAATTAGAGCAAATGAGTATTACCACTTAGTGTAGGATAACTGTACTGTTAATAAACAAACTTGAGAATTAGAATTTGTGGTAACAATAAATTTAAATACATGCTGTGCAATAGCTACTTTATATAATAGCTACTTTTAAAAGGACATCAGTTATGGGAAGAAGTAGAAGATTCAATATTAACATACATTCTAATAGGTTGCCATTGCTTTCACTAAACTATTAGATATTTTCAAGCACTAATGATGTGCCAAACACTGGACTAGTTGTTTCAAATGCTAATTCATTATATTAGAATTAAATATCGTAGACAAATATTGGTCCCTTTTAACAGAATGAGGGAAGAGACAGTAATTTCTTCACTCCTCCAAATAATTGTAATTAAATTTAATAGCACAAACACTTGCACACAGAGTAAACATTTTAAAAAGCCAAGTGTTTATCTACTGCAATCATATATATGTGACTTTGAACGGGGCTCTTTGTAATCTGTTTTCATTAGGCTGAAATATTTTTGATGACAGATTTATGGTTTAAGAATCTTCAAACTTGTATACATATGTACATATGGGAACGCCCAAGATATCACACTAAGATAAAACTGTAAATCATTCTTCTGAGGCTTTTCTTGTCTATTAAACCTTCAAATACAAATTGGAGAGTGAAAGTTGATGAAAATATTCTCATATATTTCCTATTTTAAGAATGTAAGTAAAAACCTTGAAGAACAAATTTATTTGATATCAAGAAGTATGTTGAATACCTTTGAAAGATACATGGTATTTTTAAGGCTTCTTTCTCGGTTATGCTATCGATTGCCACAGCATCATCTATACATAAAATGAAGAGTAGAATTTAGACCAGAAAAGGAGTTCTAGCCAGGTAGACAGGCTTTGAGAGAATCTAATTGCAGCCTTTCTTCCAGATGAGACAATTGTGGACCAAGTTGTCATAGTTCACAATAGAACCTGTATTCAAAATCAGATTTCCTAGTTTTTACTCCAAACTAGTTTCCACCACAGTGCATACTCTCTCTCATTAAGTTTCATATAATTAAGGGAAAAATTAAATTTGAGTTTTCCATATAACTGCCTCAATTCCCTAGTTTGCTTTGTCTTTGTGAACACCATCAAAACCTGTTTATATAAGTTATGCAAACAAACCGTGCATGAAACTGGATCATAATCATTCTGTGACTTGAATTCACCTTTAGTTAGGTGTAAAAATATTCAGTACATTTGTAAATCTTATTCTACTGCCATTACAAAAGATCATTTTCTCATGTCTACTTCTGGTAGAATATTAGGTATGTCATTCATTCATTCACTGATTCATTCATCCATTCTTGGAATAAAAAACAATAGAATAGTTGGTGTATGTATGTATATAAAAACTGTATTAAATAAGTAATTTTTAGTTTATATTGTGACTTGTTTAAACCAGTTCTTGAAATTGACTGTATTTGTTTACTAGGGAGTAAGACTTCAGACAATTAGTTCTCACTCATATGTTGATACAAATTTTAAATCAAAATTGCAATAAATGCCAGCTTTCTGAGTATGTATCATTTAAAATATAATTTTTTAAGAATAATGTTTCCTAAGAGCCCACATTTTTAAGTTTGTAAATAGATACTACTTCCAAATTATGTAATTATGTCACTTGCAATATAATTTAACATTTGAAAGATATATATTATGATAAAAATTGTATTTGAACCATGAACCTTATATTACCAAGTAGCTTATAGCAATGTGTGTTTAGTTTAAAATTCCATTAGATAAGACTAAGTTAGCAAGCCTTAATTTAAATCTTTGAACTGAATTAATAGAGGCTCACAGAGGTTTTCTTTTCTTTTGAGGTTTTTAGAAAACTTTTGGTTCTAGCTAGGGTTGTATTTTATATATGTTTATGTATTGTGGATTGTTACTCAGTCTCGAAGAGCATTTCCATGAAGAAACTAAATGGACATGTTAGCTCTACACTCACATACATATTATAATAATTTTTACTGGTTTTGAAGATCAAATTGTCTTATTTAGCTCACATTATTTTTAGCCAAATTAGAACTCACAACTCAAAATAATTGGATAGTCACAAATTCCTAACTGGGACAACAATACAAATATTAAAGATGTTTTGTTTCTATTGTTAGTTTGTAATTAAACTCAAGAACATGAATTTCATGAAACAAAATTTCATGATACCTTTTTCTAGCTTATACATTTGTAGATGAGTTGCAATGTTTTCTCAATTTAATGGTTGATTTTATAGACTCACGCAAAGTGTTTTATAGACTGAAATTTAAGATTTACTAGTAATGATTTAAAGTACAAGTGCCAGAGGAAAACAAACACTCAAACCATTTAAAAAACAAAGTGCACTACAAAACTATGTGCTTAAAATCTATATAGAATTAATGTTTATAGTTGCATAGCTGCAAATAACTAAATTCAATAGCTAGTTGAAATGACATTTTTCAAGTATTCTGATGTCATGAATGTTACTTCTTTTCAAGGAACCAAGTCTAACATGCAGGATGTGCTTCTCCCTAACATTGTGACATTGTCATTCTGTCTTTTCTCCGATGTAAGGATAGCTGCGACTCTACATGGTGGAGAAGGCGAATAACTATTCTTTCACTGTTGTCTTTTCTATGTCCTTAGTTTGTCTCCTCTGTTGTACGTAAGTTTAAAAAATATTATTTCCCAATATGCCGTTATCTGCACCTTCATTTTCTATTTTTATATTTAAAAAGTTATATTACTGAATGAAGTACAGTAAGGAAAAGTGATAACCCAGCGGGTGGAATTTTCCACCCATCAAGTATTATTTCAGCATTGCTCTCCTTGGCCTAAATTTCCATCAGTAGTTCTGTTCTGGTTCTAGACTGGCACTAGTGTGATATCAGGAACCACATGATTCTTGGGCTAACAATTGCTTCAGGGAAACTGTTTCGAGGAGATAATTATTTATTAAAAAGTATACTTAGTCAAAGTCATCAGTCCAAAACATTTTTTTGAATTCACATAAGAATCGCCATGGTTCTATATTAATCTTTAATCCTGAATCTCACCATTTCCTGCAGCTCTATTCAAGCAAAAATAATGGAATGCAATTCATAAAGAATAAGTAAAATTTTTGTAAAACGCACTTGCTATCTAGTTCCTTACCTGACTCTGTAGCAGTCATCAACCAACATAATGTTTCTTATACCTACTAATGAATGTTATTAGAACACAAAATTGAGAGTTTATAGACATTATACACATTTTGATGGGAAACCTGAAATATTTTACCTATAAGCCAAAAATTGTGCTCATAAAAGTTTGAGTACTTAGAAGGTTTGACTAAAGTAAAACTGAAGAACAAAAGCAATTTTCATACGATTTCTCCACCCCCTTCTACTATGTCTTAAGTAATATATCAAAGAATTGTCTAAGCTGCATCTATATTCTTTTCTAGGCAGAGTCTTAAGGCAAAATAAATTTTTGGAAAAAGATGTTTATTTTTCTAGTATGGGATGTCAATTAAAAAGCAGCACTTATGAGTACTCAGTATCATTTGGATCCAACATGAAAACCACAAATAAGCAATTTGCACTTCTTTAATCTTGCCTATGGATATTGACAGGGCAAAAGCAATAACTGGCTAGTGGTGATGTAATTTAAAATCCTATATTCTGAAAGGAAAAACCATCTTATAACAACAGTTAACAGCAGCAATTTCAATTTAATAAAGTCTTGATTATTTTTCCTCCTTCTTATCTTAAAAGGCCTGGACTGGTGAATTATTTTCCCCAAAAAACTTAAATAGGAACCAGCTCAGTCAGACTGACACCTAATGGAAACTTTTATAAGAAAATAATTCTGTAAAGCAAAGAAACTACAAGATAAGTATTTAAATTACTGGATCAAAAGAAAATACCGCACAAAATACTTTGTTTACCATGCGTGGATGTTTCCTTTAGACTTTATTACTCGCATTTGCAATTATTCCATTCTAAAACGTATTAATCATTCATGAAACAATTGCAATCATAAGCTGAAGTGCCAGTGTCAAGGAACTGAACTAAATAGCTCATTCTCAAAAGTTCTTTCTCATTCCCACAGCCAAGGACAGAATATTACCTCTTCCATTTCTTCCACACCCTAATACTAGGCCCTCAGCTCTGTCTCTCAACCATACGCACTTACTGTAGAGCCAACCAGCATGACACCAAGTTTCCAGACATGACCTGGGAACCACATTATGTTGCTTTCTACTTTTCTAATTTCCCAGGGAAACAATACCACCAGTAGACATAGTGCATATTGTTAACTATATAACAAGCACAATATTCAAAAGCTAACTGGTGGATCCCTAGAGAAGCAGGGTCACTCATGGAGCAACGAAGGAAAGAACAGTAGTTACAGATTCTCTTGCTAGTGATAGAAACACAAGTGCAGGGACAGAACCCGTGTTTTCTTTTCTACCTCATCAAATTCTTACAATAGAAATCGCCCTAGGAGCATATTGAAAGGGACCCATCCTTTTTCCTGCAGACCACGTTGCCTAAACACAAGAGTTGTGAGTGTAGTTGCCCTGAAAGTCACTGTGGGATCAGATGGCGGGGTAGAAACAGAGACAGGAGGGGCGTGAAGTACCCTTCACTAGGAATTATAAGTACTAGAAGAAAGAAAGGCGAGTAGCTAGATGGGAAAGCACGAGCGCGCGCCTGCCTCCTCCAAGGCACCAGTCTCTCCGCCTCTCCAGGGTTCAGACTGCTCTTGTGGGCAAAAACCCAGCGGGAAAGAGGTAATTCGCGCCAGGAGAGGCACATCCACCAGAGGGAGAAAGTGACTGGGCGTAGCTCAGCTTGGAATGGTCCGCAAGCACCAAGAGGAAAAGCTTCTAATTTCATTTCTCCTGCAGCTTCGACTTCTCAGGGATTCGGTCTTCGCAGCCCGGTGCACCACCAACGTCCAGCACTCAGGGAGGAAACCCGGTCTTGGTGTCTTGTCTGGTGGAATCTTCTGGGCGCCTGGGTGGTTCTCGTCCTCAGCATTGAAGGGCCACCGTCGGAGGGGCGCTGGCTCGTCGCCAGGCAGAGGCAAGTCTCAGAGCTAAGTAGTCCTCGGCCAGCGAGCAGGAGTCTCCGCCCTCACCTTCCGCCGCGGATCGTCTTCTCCACCTGCGTCTTGGGCATCTCAACTCCTGCCGCGTCGGGTCGTCCCCGGAGGGCCCGCGCCTCCTTCAGGGAGTCGGTGGGAAGTTGCTTGCTCTTCGTTAGGAGGGGACACATCCGTATTGCTTCATCTTCCATTAATATTTGAAACAAACACAAAAACTGGAAGTAGGAGGGAAAGGCTTTCTCCTCCTCCCGTCCCTTCGCAGCAGACCTGAGAGGGGGAACGAGCCTCGAGTTTGTTGGTGTTTGAGACTCATCCTAAAAGCAGAGGCAGGGAAGGCAGCGCTGAGGAGCTGTCCCAAAGAAACTGGACGTCTGAACAGTCACTGCCTGCCCCAACCTCCTTCAAGAAGGTTTCCAGTTCCGTGCCACAGTGCAACCAATCCGCTTCCCATCCTGTTTCTCCACATCTTCGCGGAGAATCCGAAAAGAAAAAAAAAAAAAATACGTATGGGTTCCTGAGAGACCCATCGCACTTGCAATCTGAAAGTTCCGCGGGGACCCAGCCCGCGGTCCCCGCCCCCTCCCCAGACTCCAGAGTGGCTCTGCCGGCCGGGGGTGGGGCTCCGGCACCGCCCCGGCGCGGGATTCGCGAAGTCACGAGCTTCCGCAAGCTTGCGGGGGCACCTTCGCCCACAGACACGCCCTTTTTGCGGAGGCAGCGCCCAGCGACCCTCGGCTGAGCTCCAGATCCCCGCCAGCAGCGCTGCCAGCGGCTCCAGGCCTCCCGATCATTGCCAACTTCAGAGCATCCTCAGTCCGCGTCTCTGCCCCCGGCCGCACCCCACAAGAGACAGCAGACTCGCCAGCCAGGGATGCCCGGCCGCCCGCGGGCGCCTCTGCACAGACCCCTTCCTTCCCTCTTCTTTCCGGCCTCAGCCCCTCCCCTCCCATTCGCCTCGCCCCCCGCCGCCCCCTCCCTGCGCGCACCCATTTTACAGTCTGGGTCACCAGAAGTGCGACGCCCAGCCTTTCTGGCGGACCCAGGGCAAAAACCCCCGAGGAAAAGAAGAGATAAAAAAAAGTGCTACCTTGGCAACCACAGGCGTTTAGTGGCCAGCTGGTGGGCTGGGAGGGGCGGCCGCTGCCCGCCTGCCGCTGGTACTCTCCTCGACTACGCGTATTCTTAAGCAATAACAACGTAATCCGTATTATCCACCCAAGAATACCCGTCACCGAAGAGAGTCAGAGGACCAAGCTGCCGCTGCCGCTGCTACTGCTGCGCCGCCACCAGAACTCTTGCTGCTGAGCCCGCCCCTGGCTGGGGCTGGGCTGAGCTTGGCCGGGACCATAAATCCATAACTCGATTTCTCTAAAGAAGGATCCAAAGCTGTGCTCGGCTGCTTCCTGCCCAAATCCAAATGGCTGCTCTGTTTCCAATTCTGAAAGACAAATCACAAAACCAAGCACTTAACACAGAAGGGAAGAGTCCTCTTTTCCCACCGAGGAGGGACAAGGCAAGTCTCTTTGGGCAGAAGGGTGATAAGCAGCCCTCATTTTACCTGCTGATCTCCCAGCATCTTCCTCTGTACTTGCTCTGCTTCGTACCCACTCGGCTAGCCCACGCTGGGTGCTTTGATTGAGTGTCACGGCAGCGAGAGAACCCTGTAAGAGATATGCATAGTTAAGCACACAAATATTACAAATGTATTTGCCTAGACAGTTTTAGGAAGAAGTGAGACTCAAATAAAGATAGGGTCACGCATGGGTGAAATTTTTAGCAGTGTGTTTTGGAAATGCATTCTCACAAGCCCAAGATCATAGAAAAGAAACACTCTTTCAATTTAAAACCTGAAATCAAATACTTATAGATCTACAAAAATAAGCATCTCTCCTTTGAAAGGCCTTACAGCTATATACAACATAACGCTTTTTAAAGAAAAAAATCTCCAAGACACAATAATTAAACCCATTTTCCATAGTATCTGAACTCACTAAGTTGGCAAGCTGTTAGAGTTTCTGTGATTCAAGCAGCATTTTGTACTACCATAATCTTTCGTTTCATAGCCCACCCTTCTTAGACACAGTATAAATGCGTGGCTGTGCAGATGCTGTGAACACCTCTACAGAAAAACCTTTGACGGTCTGCCTTCATAAAAATAATTTAAGACAGAGAAGACCAAGAAAAACTCATAATGAAAAGTGACTAATTTTGGCATCTAGCAAGAGAGTCTCTGATTCTTTGGTGATCAATATGGCTTTTACTTGAAAAGCTTTGTTTTAAGACCCTGCAGTGGATATTCTGATAATAGGGGTTTATTGTTCACTAAATAAAATGGACAAGTGCAACGTCACTACCCAAGACATGTTGTAGCTCCATTAGAAAGTTCTCAATTTGCTTTCCTCTTTCCTCTCAAATACATGGAAGTACATCTATGCGAGTGGAATAGGGAGGGATATGGAAACATGGCATCAGACATTATGATTTCTCAAATTATATAAGTGCAAATAGCTCTTCATCAAGGAGTAATTATATAACAGAATCTCTCCCACTACCACAACTCATCTCTGACCTGGTTGTAATTTAAGGCATTTACGTTGTGCTTGCTCTTATTATTGTTTTTAATATAACACTTCTCCAGGCACACCAACTCATCTTTTTCCTGACGTGTTACTTACAAACAGAAAACTCAACGTGAATTCTAGGTTTTATAAACAGATGCTTAGTACAGGATGCCTAACACCTAAAAGAATTCAAAAGAAAAATGGCATTGCCCATTTACTCTCCTATTTTACATTATTTTAAGATAATTCTTAAGTACACCATTTACAAAAAGACTGATGTCAATTGAACAAATTAATAAGTACTGTTTTCTGCTATTACCTAACAAGCTATAAAGTAGAGGTTTTTTCTGGTGCTACGACCCACTCTTCCCCCCAAAAATCCAGAAAGCTGACAGGTTCTCTTCAGCTTGAACTCCTAGAAACAAAAGCCCTTAGGGAAAGTAACGCAATAGTCTATGAGCAAAGTGTACATTTGCTTCTGAACTCTTCCATTTACATTTCAACTACCATTAAAAGGAAAACAGCACACGTTATACAGATAGGATTTGATTTACTAAATAGAATGTTTTTAATTAAAAGGGACGGCTAAGGCACACACACACACACACACACACACACACACACACACACCCAGAAACACATAGTGCCTCAGAATCACAGCATAAATACCCACACAGCTTTTCAGTGCTTTCCGAATAGTCTCCTTTACTTTAGTTCCTTCACAATTAATTCTCTGTCTCTCTCTGTCTCTGTCTCTCTCTCTCTCCCCCTTTCTGCCTCTCTTTCTGTCTCCTACAGACTCATAAGATTTAAGAAACTAGACCAACGCAGTTAATAGGCTTTTCTTTCTACCCCAGTAGCAGTACCAGTCCTCTCCCTACGTACCCAAATGTTCCACCAGCTTCAGCACCTGGGCGAGTGGACAGCTCAGCCCGGGCGGACTGCCGGCAGCACTCGCAGCAGCCAACTGACGCTCTGAGCTCTAACCAAAGCTCTCTCGTGCTTCAGCGGGGTAGCCTGACTTACGAGAACACCATTTCCTACGAGACCACTGCCGCTGGGTGCATATTCAATTCAAACCTCCTTAAGCTGTCGGATTTCCCCCACCCATCCACCTCCCCCCTTTTCCACCCTCCACACAAAAACAGAAAAGGGAAAAAAAGCCCAATACTATCAGGACGTTTGTTGATCAACTTACACTTTGCTTTTGAATATTGAGGTACTGCTAGCGGAGCAATATCATCGGAGGCTTAGGTCCGCATTAAGTACCTTTGTTCATCGACTCCTGCAAGCCATGTTTATTAGAATCTACAATTCTCTCGCGCCCCAATAACTAGAGGTGTGTTTTGCGGGCGGGGGTGGGGGTGCTTCAGTACCTTTTGATCTCTCGAGGCCACCCCAGCTGACTACTGGTCCCCACTACTTTCCCACCCTGTCCCCCACGCTCCAACACCCATCCCACTTAAACGCTAGGTAATTAGAAACCAAATACACATAAAGAAACGCCACAAAGCAATCGGTTTGAGGAAATAAGCCAATTAAGCCACAGCAGAAGAATCTCTCTCTCTCTCTCTCTCTCTCTCTCTCTCTCTCTCTCTCTCTCTCTGTCTCTCTCCCCTCTCCCCCATCTCCCTCTCCCTCGGCTCCCTCCCTCCCTCTCTCTCTTTCCCTCTCAAGTAGAAAGGGGGAAACACCGAGGAGAGGGAAAAATTGGGAGGAGGGTGGTTGTCGACTCTTACAATCAATGGAAAAAACACTATACACATCTTTACTGAATAATACGCTCCTTCTCAGACAAAAAGAAGCACATTTATCGATGTAAACAGTCTCCCTCTCCCACACATCTTACATCCTTAACGTTGACTGAGATTTGTCTTACGGTATAGCAAAGTAACTGTCACAAATCCATCGCGATTGAAGTGCTTACCCTCTAAATCCAGGTTTCAAGCAGAATTCCAACTGTGTGCAGAAGCCAGGGAGTCATCTGATGTGCGGTGAGGTAGACTCTGGGCAGTGGGAGCTGCCTCCCTCCGAGTGCGGGTTACAGTGTTAACAAGCCCCGGGAAGGGACCTCGGCGCTGCGCTCCGGTTGTGCCCCAGTGCCTTCGCGTGGTGGCGGCTTGCTCACGCTTCCGAGGAGTCCAGGCGAGAGCCTTCAGCTGATGCGAGCTTCCAGAAAGGAGTGGGGAAGGGAAAAAAAATCATCTAATGCAATCAAATCGATCTGATCTACACCATCTGTCGCCTGCCACTATACACAAACGTTAAAATAGGAAAACGGAAAACACTGACAGCCCGAGAGGGTTGGTCTGCAAAGAGTTCATTTTTAGCAGAGCATAATTGGGTATGGTCGGCGTACAGTTACAAAAGCTGCTGTTAACCATCCAGTAGTGGATCCCAAACATGCTAATGGTGGATTAATTGAGGAAGATCTGACGTGCGAGCTTCATAGTCTCTTATTCATGACTTCCCAATGGGAAAGGACCAATGCCTTGTGGGACTCTGGTAACACACAGTCAAAAAGCTGCTCGGAAAATGGCTGTGTGTTCACAGCACCTCTCTCTGATAACAAACATATGTCGACTAAAACGCTTTAGTAGAACGAGAGGGGGGTGTGGGAGAATAAAATATTCTTTCTTGGTGTAAGCAGCCCCCATATTCTTTCCTTAAAGAAAAGCAAAAATAGATAGCATATCTTTATCATAGTGGGGGGGGATGTTTTAAAAGGTTTTTATCGAGATCAAACTCTGCCATCTGAAAGAAACAGAACACTGCTATGCAGCAATTCCTAAAAAATATCTATTATCATTTTTTTTCCTCTTACTGTGATCAAAGTAGATCTCTGGCATGTGCTGTATAGAGAAACTCAGCCCAGTTAATCCCATCAGGACTAACTCAGGGTTGTTTAATGCCAGGTACCCTTTTGACTTCTTGAAATCAGGATGCCTTTCGGGCAAGGCATTTTGTATCGTTTAAAATTGACATAATGAACATTAAATGTGATTGCAGTCAGGAAATGGGGATTTAAAAAAAAAATTCTACCATTACTCCCTCCAACCCAAATCCCTTTGGTCTGTTTCCAGTCCTTTCTGATCAGTGGATGGGGTAGGCAAGGGGTGGAGGAGGGAGGGGAGCTACCCAGAGGAGGTAAAAAGACAGTAGATTATCAATAGCCAATAAATTCTCTTCTATCTGTAACAGAAAAATAGCAATAAATGAGAGATCATTTATTAGTTATTGATCATATTTAAATATAAAGCAGTTTTTAAAATTAATGTTTGTATGTGGAAAGAAAACATACTGCAAATCATAGGGTGGTCATCTCCTATCTATTTGCAATTGTAAGATTTTAAAAAGGAATATGGAGTTTATCATGTAGATGTGTGATAATGTTTTATAATCCATTCTAAATATTCCACATTTACTCTCATTTTTGTCTCTCATTTGAACATTGAAAACTCTGTTCATTTGATTCTGCTGTCTTTTTCTAAGAACAAGTATTACATAAATTCTGCGATAAATAGTGTTTAGGATAATTCTTGAGGTAACTAAATGTGTCTCCATGAAACTTTGATAATCTCTTTATGGGAAAAAAACCCTACGAGTTATGAATTAGATTACTCTAAAATGTAGCTTGAAGACAAATAAAACAATTTACCTGATCTTTTGTTTCCATATACATTAATTAAGCACTCTTTGCAACCTACACAACATGCCAGGGTCACGGTCAGAAATCCAGGTCCAATAGCTCGGCAGCCTTTGTAGTCATCCGCGTCAAGCTATTGCCCCCTGCAGGTCAGGCTGAAAGTGCAGGCAGAATTTGGCCAAATACTTAGGAAATTTATGGTAGTAGATGTTATTCAAATTTTTAACTTTTTTTACATTACAGTTTAAATTATTTATTTAGCGGTATCCAGTAAATCAGGAGAAAATGAGCATTAAAAATAGATGATTTGGGTTTTTCTTCCAAGAATTTAGCTTGATTGAACAGACTACCCACTTTGTGGTGACACACAAAGCACCTTGGTGCACTTAACATAGTTTTCTCGATCTTCATTTATTCTTTTCCACAAGACCCAGAAGGATTTAAAAAAAAACCCCAGAAAACAAAAAACAAGTGAGATAGAATTGAAATTATGATTTTTCAGTGATGTAGTCCTCAGCAATTTACTAGTTGGTGTCAGTGTGCTCTAGATAGAGGCAATGAAGTTCATTCAAATCAAACCCTTTCAGACTCTTACCACTGCTGACATGATGGGGACAATTACACTATGTTTTCTTGATTGTAAAATGAAACATTTCAATCTCCACATTCCTGCTCTACCATCATCGTCTCCCACCACCAAGTTCTCCAAAAATGGCACCTTGCCAGGATGAGATAAATTTTTTTAGATAAATTCATAATTGACAAAATAGAAATTAAATTATATCAACGTTTCCTCAATATTAGAATGTGGAGTGGGCTTTGAGGGAAGAGTTTTAGAAGGTTTAAAGGAAGATGCTTCCACATTTTGGAAGTCAATGATGTGGTTATTCACACTGAACTGTAAAGAAACCTGCAATGGTATTCTCTGGCTATTTAAACACACAGCTCACTGAGAAATGGAACATCTTATACAAAATATTATAAACTATAATGTCAAATTAGCAATCAGTGAGTTTTACCAGTCAAATATTAGAAGCATTATTTCAACATTGTAGGGCAGTCACTAGAAACATGAATTGCATTTCGGTATCTTAAAGCTATTCTGAAATGCTCACTCAAAGAATGATTAGTGGTAAGATTCACAGCTTCCTTAGATAATTTTTTTTTTTTTACCTTAACCACTGATGCTTTTTCTAGAACCTCCAGAATGGTCACTTGGAATAGGAATTAAGATTGGCTGTGTTATATTTTACATGGTGCTAAAAACAAACAACAACAAATCCCCCTGACTGCCTATTTCTGTTTTATTACATTTTTAGTGTGTTGTTACATTCCAAGCGGACACTGTATCTACAAATTAAAACCTTGGCCTGTAAGTTTCTTTAATACACTTGCTCCAAGCAAAGAGGGGCCTTGGACTAGACTGCTGGACTAGTCCAAGCAGTTCTTAATTGCATAAGAACTTTGTAGCCACAACAGCAACTGGATGCTTGCAGCTGGCGATTCTCGTCGCCTTTCAGTGGATGTTATTAAGGGAAAGAAAGTTCACCTTCCTTTCAAAATCATATATCATATGTGTGATATAATTATGCATGATTGTGTATACAGAAGCACATTGCTATTGAGCCTGAAATTTCCAAATATCTAGATTCAAATGGCGTCAAATATTTTTCAACAGGTTTGCTTTTAATTAAAGTTCAGAGAAGAGAGAGGGTGTCATTTGACCTGTTGTCTGAATCAAAAGGGAGGTTTGAAAGTTCCCCTCACCCCAGACATAGCAGAGAGTCTGTGAGGGTCCAGAATAACATGACCCTGTTCCTTTTACTATCACAACCCTGTTTCTAAAGAACGAGAAAAGGGTTCTAGAAACCTTGTAGTGTGGTTATTGTCGAAATCCCGGGTTAGTAAGCATTTGTTCCCTCAGGAGTCAAAGACCTTTCAGTCCCCTTCGCGAATATACTGTGACTCAACTCGGTTTCCACTTGGTGGTGTGTATGCGTGTGTGTGTGTGTGTGTGTGTGTGTGCGCGCGCGCGCGCGTGAATTCATCTGAAAAGAGCTTAAGTTCCCAGAGGTTTTCAAATGCAAATAGGGTGGGAGTGGTGGAGGTGGTGCGGGAAGGCGGTGTGTGGGTGTGAGGGGATTTGGGGAGAGGGTGTTGGGGGAGCAACTTTATACAAATTCCAGGTCAGCGCTCTCACTGCAGATCAAAACAGTTTAGGTCTGAGACCTCCTTACAAGTCCGCCCAGCCTTCCCCCCGCGGACCGGGGCGAGAGCGGCGCGGTCTGAGAGGGTCGCGGAGCGCCGAGGCCGGTGCTCGCCCGCGGGGCCCGGCGACCGGCGGTGCGGCGCTCGGCGCGGGCTCGGACCCCCGCCCCGCCCCGCCCCGCCCCGCCCCGTCCCGCGGAGCTCGGGCGAACCCCGAGCCTTTCCCCGGACCTCGGATCGGGGACGGGGGGCCAGCGCCGAGGCGCGGCACACCGGACGCCGCTCTGCCCGGCGACGGCCCGCGCTTGGGGCCCCGGCGGCGAGAGGCGGGAGGCGCGGCGGGCGACCCGAGCTCGCTCCCGGCCCCTCGCCGGGACCAGGCGACCCGGGCCCGAGGCCGCAGCGGGACGGCGCGCGAGACCGGCGAGGGGTAAGGCCCGGCCGGGACCTGCAGAGACCCCGAAGTGTCAAGTAGCCCGGGAAGGCTGCGGGGGCTTCGGGACTCGCGGCGTCTCTCGGCCTCGCCTTCTCCTGCGGTCCTGCCCTCTCCACGTCCTGCGCCCAGCGCCAGTCCCGGGCCGCGCCGCGAAGCCCACCGAGCCCGGAGAAGAGCGAAGGCGCCCCCTGCTGGCCAGGCGCGGCAGGCGCGGCCAGCGCTCCGTTCTCCTCCGCCCGCCCGCGCGCCCCGCCCGGACCCGGCTCGACCCTCCCGCGCTCCCAGCGAGGGGGCCGTGTTCAAAGAAACAGAAACAAAACAAAAACAAAGCGTCAAAACCCTCTCTCACCTCATTTGCTGCTCAAAGGTAAGTGTGAGTTCAGCTTCTCCCGTGCCTCTCTCTGACCCCTCTTCTAGACCTCTGAGCTCTGGGGGAACCGAACCCCTCCCTCCCCAAATAAGTCATTGCTTCTCTTGAAAGCACGTTTTGGAAGTATCAAGACCACACACACACACACACACACACGCACACGCACACACACACAAGCGCGTGCGCGCGCGCGCCCCTACTCAGCCAAACCCACACTTACCAGTCAGGAAGAAGCATTTCATTAGCTGTTGGAGGAAATGTTTACTGATATTTCAGGTTGTAATCGTTCTGTGAACTGGGGAGGGGACAAAAGAGAAGATAAAATTCTCGTCCCATAGCTAACTTTACTACTTTCCTTCCCTAGCTGTGCATTTGAGTCCTACTTTCATATTCAAGGCCTGTCCTGAGTAGACAAGTTCCATCTTCACCCTGAGGAGAGACAGAGTCCCCCTCTTCTGTGAGGTTTCCCATGTCCCTGCCTCTCGCCAAGGACCCAGGGAAAGGAGCTTTTGTTTATCTGGGCAATTCAGGATTACTTTTGTAAGGCTTTTTGAAATTAGTTTAGCCTTGAAATAGGCTATATGCTGTGAGTGGCAGTGTTCTCAGGAAAAGGTTGTTAGAAATCGGAATGTTTCTTTCTGTTCAGGCAACCTTGGGTTAGATAGTTAGATGTGGGCATAGAATCTAATTATCATGACTTTCACAAAAGTCTGTTGTCTCTAGATGTTTACTGTCTTTGCACAAGCATACTTAATTCCCCTCCATGGATTCAGGCAGAAAGATAACTATAGACAGGTCTAGTAAGGGACTAGGGCTACTCGTTCTATTTTCTTCACTTATTCTTCTAGGACACAAAATTAAAGCGTTTTGACTATTCTTGCTATGAGTTTGTATAGGCAAACTCTAGGAAACTTTTAGAATGATATCTGTCTTCTTACTCATTGTTTTCAAGTAGAAAGCAGAATCTATAATTTTATTTTATTTTATTTTATTTTTTATTATTATTTTAAACCAAGAACATGTATTGGTACATTCTACATACAATGGTCACATTCATTACATTAATTCTGTACCTATACATGATGTCAGAATCTATAATTTTAATATGGAAAGGAATGAGGCTGGTCTGAGTGGGAATCTGATTTCTCTCTTTTATATCCATCAATTCAGTAGACCTGAGCAGGCCATGGAGAGTTAATCCTCCTCACCAAGAGTAAAATAACAACTACGATAATGAAAACGAACATGTTTGAGTGTTTATTGCCAGGTGCTATGCTGTGGCCTCCACCTTTAGTATCTCATTTAATTTTCACTAAAATCCTATGGATTAGATACTATTATAGCGTCTCATTTTTTCAGAGAAGGAAAGTAAGGTTTAGAAAGGTTGATTTATTGCCCATTGTTACTATAATTGGTAAGCAGAAAGTGGAATGTGAATGTGGACTGTAGAAATGATATCTTGAGAAATCAGATGTGTGGTATTGAATTTAAACTAGTAATAAACTGGTAATATTTTTAAAGTCTGAGCTGTAGTCTTTCACACAAAAAAGGACTTTTTTCCCTGGAAAAAAACATTTAACTGAAAGAAGTATTTGCTCTGTAAAATACTTTCCATGAAGTTTTTATTCCCATTTCACAGATGAGAGAACAGAAAATGAATTGGCATAGCTATCACAGTAAAATGTATAGCCAGGTCTTAAAACCAGATTTTGGATTCCAGCTACTCTATCCCTTCTACTTAACCACAATGCAGAAACACAGATTCTGCATTTTTCTCCAAATGCTGGACGTGGGTCACGAACAGCTCAGAGCCTGTTTTTCTCAGTGATGAAGCTTTCTTTCAGCTTCTTTGTGAATACCTACTTACACCGAAAGGATATAGATGTAGAAATAATGCTATTCTCACTGGTGAATTAAACAACATAAAAATGGAAAAGACTAAAATAACGACTTCCACTTTGCTTGAAAAGCATTTAGAGCAGTTATAAAGATATCTAGAAGGCCTGTCTCTGTACCATTTTGGTCATCTCCACCTCTCTACACCCATCCTAGGCTACTCCAGGAAAGTCATTCCACAGTACATTTCACAGAGGAGTTTAATACTGACAATTTGGTGCTTTTCGTCTCCATTCATATATTTCCTTACAGCAATGAGGGGTTATGATTAAAAATGTCCAGCCAAATCTCTGGAGTGCAGAAAGTATATATATGGACCAAAGAATCTTGACCGGCATTCACATTTTAGTGTACACTTACGAGGCACTGAAGTTTACCATGAAGATTGACTTATTCTGTGTGTACAGTTAGCTCAGATCGAGAGTCTGTTTCATAAAACAGTTTTAGGTTCCTCTGTTTTCTCTCTGGCTCGTAGTGTCAGAAGACACTAAATGAAGACTGCCTCAAGCGACTGTTTGGACTGCGGCCTCTGGGTCCTAGTTTTCTAAGTGATTTGTGTTCAAGTTATTTGGCCACGTGGCCTCCTGTCACGTTAGCTAGCTGTGATCTTTTTTCCAAAGCTTTAATTTAGTCGAGTATGATTGTTAATATCATGTTGGGAATTTCCTCCCTCCCACCTCTCATTAAAACCCTTAGTGTCAACCTCAGTTTGGAACTACTGTGTTATATAATGAAACCTGCTTATCTGTGGGAATTTATGCTATTAATACTTTCACAGATTTTTAGACCTGGAGTGATTTCTGAAATTATCCAGTCTAACCTTTTTATTTTACCCATGGATAAATTAATGTACTGAGAAGTAATCAGAATTTCGAAGGTCACCATTAGGTCAGGAAGAGAAGAGGTCTGAAACCCAGATTGTCTGTATTCAAGCTCTGCAGCCAGTCCATTCTTGTGGCTTCGTGTCCCTTCTTATTTGACTGTCAGAGATCCAGTCCCCTATTCAATAACTAGCTATTGCCATGAACTTGGCAATTGTCCTATGCAATTAAGAATTCAACAGAGGGGGCAAAAAAAAATAAAGTCTGGCAAAAGGCCTTTATTTGTTCAGTCTTATATTGATGAAATCAAATGCCAGGGCTAACAATGGTTAAAAAATTTTTTTATAAAGACATTTGTCTTAAATTTTTCTAGAAATAAGTTTCTCGTGTGTTGTAGTATGGAAGACAGATAAAAATTCGCTGATATTCATCTGTAGTTCCATGTTAGAGAAATCTAGGGAACTGCTGGCCACAAATAATGAAGTTACCCACTAGAAATCAGTAAATGAACACAGCAGACCTTAAACAGGTGAGCAGAGCTCTCCTAGATGATCCAATTGCAGATCAGGGATGACTCTTCTGGTGTCTTTCTGGATTGCAGATAAATGCCTGTGGGGAAATATAGACTTTGCAGGAGTTGGGATAAAGAAACAAGGAAGAAATTAAATAGGAAATTATTCAACAAGATGCCTTTTCAAATGACACATTATAAATAAAGATGAGATTGTCCCAGCAGACAAACCAAAGGGCCGAGAGGATTGTCTAGAGATCCAACTCAGGGCCTTGTGCTTGCTAGGCAAGCACTTTAACCACTGAGCTAACTTCCCAGTCCCTCACCTTTTAAAATATGGTGCACAATAGTCTCCCGCCCTTCCAGAGGAATAATTGGGAAGGGAAAGGTGTAGAAAACTCAGTTCTACGAAATCCTAATTTTCATTAATGTGAGATTCATGAAAAGCAGTATTTCCAGAAAATGGAGCAGTTCATTACAAAGAAAACATATGCTGATCTTTGAAATGAAAAATTGCCAAGTGATGAGGATTAGTAACTTTTTGAAAAATACTTCATCTTTCTCTTCCTTCACAAGAATTTTGAGCTGTTACAGTTTGAATAATGAGAACCAATGGCCAATTTCCTTATGTCTTTATCACTAGTGAGTCACACGTGTTTTGCAGGATTTCATTGTTTTTGATTTGAACTGAAGCTGCCTCTTGGCTTGGGATTTTAGTTAATGAGGAGAAGGAAGAAAGAGGAGGGAATTGTCTGATATTAAAGAGGAAATCATACCTTTACTTGATGAAGTGTATTTTATACTATTTCCTGTAAATTTAATTTGTATTTTGTGCTGGTAAAGGAATAATATAACATCAGTACTATAGTTTATAATTTAATAGTTAATACAAAATAGTAGTTTGGCTGTTTCACATTTCAGTCTTGTACATGTTAATCGTGTGATAAGCGGCACTGGCTGAAAAGAGTATCGGATGACAGTCCGGTCGTAGGTGCCACCTAAAACTGATTCGCGTTCTGTGAACTGTTGAAGAGCTTGTGAGGAATTTCTCTTTCATGTTATGTGGATGTCCTGTGGTGGTATCAACCAAGGAAATGATTAGGTTGGATCCTCAGGAGAGTTACTCATCTATTCCGTGCCTTCAAGCGTAACTGAAACCCAACTACAACTACATGAAGTGTTGAATTACAGAAAAAATGGTTGCGTTGTTATCTCTGCTGCCTGTATTATTGAGATTAGAAGTCATAAGTAAGGAAGTCTGTTTCTCCTTCGACTTTTTCTGCCCTGAGGCCAGCTGAAGAAGCGATAGCATGTTCCCTCTCCGTGATCACTGATAAAAGCAGAAAATCTTAAATAAAGGAAAACATGAGATCCGAGATCTTTTTGATGTGCTATAAGATTGGAGTGAGCTTATGGAACAGTTGTGTTGGGATCTCAAGTGAGGAGACTGAGGTTATCTTTCTGGAGGGGTGCAAAGGTCTTTTGATTCACTGCTTTTGGAATAACTCCCTATAGAAAGACAGACAGACAGACAGAAAAGGATTAAAAAAAAAAACTCCTTTGAGTTGGGAACTGAGTGATGGGAAACACTTCAATCTTCAAATCTGTGTGCTTTGTACTAGGTATAGAATAATACAGTTTTTGTATATTTAAACCCACACTTAGGTAGGCATTACACTCTAGCAATAGTCTGTTTATAGAAAATAAAGCCATTTCTATTTGAAAACAAATGGAAAAAAATAATTATTTCTCCCCAAATGTGTACTCTTTTAATTGATCAAAAGCGTCCAAGAAATTCTGCCGGCAATTGGAACACTCTGTAGGTGTTGCTGCTCTAAATTTGTCTGCAAGAGGAATTGTAAATGGTATTTACCTTTTAATTAAACAAAGCATCTTGCAAATTAAACACATGTTCTTGCACATCAAAATTTAGTTAACATCCTTTTCATTGTTCATCCTGCCGGCACTCTGACAGCGTCACGAGTCCACACACAATATAGAATCGTGCTGTTCCCCTCCCCTGTACTTTGCATTCCTCAGAGTAGATGATATCACATGCTAGAGTACACTCTGTTACTGACTTCTAATACTGAGCAGCTTTTCCCATTTAATACACTTAATACTGTGTAAAATAGGGAACTACCGTGGTGTGTCCAGAATCTCGAAAGCTTTGGACACTGATCTGACGTATGTCTTCTAATCTCATACTGGAAATTTGACAGTGAATGACAGAACACCTTAGAGGAATCTGAGAGGCCGATAAAGGCAGAGCCCTGCACATGAATGCACAGTCTCGTTTCTAATAGCTACATACTTTTTCACGTGCATACCAGTAATTTGACATTTATAATTCACTGTGGAACTGAATTTCTGTCATTTTCTTACTGTCAAGTCCTCCACATTCTGAAATAAATGTCCCTTCTAATTATTATATGAATTTGAACTCCAACATTCAATTTCCCCCCCCCCCCCGTCCCTTATAATGGAGTATTGCATTTGGCTGAAGTCGGATTTGTAAGACCATTTAGGAGATGTGATCGTTTCAAAAATATTCTCACAAACTATACACAGGAACCTTTTTCTTGATTGTAGTCTGCCTTCCTTCTGAAAGTACGGTTTAAAATCCATCCATCAGTGCTGTTTCTAAGAAAATAAGGTTATTAATGGCCAAATGAAACTGAGATAATTAGGATATGGTCTTAATGGAACAAAAGTCAGAGAGAGGTTTTTCCAATAAAGCAAAATTGTAGTTAATGACTGTCACTCAATTGTACCAGTGCTCATTAATCTCTTTTATTTCTGTTTATTTATGATTTATATAATCGAAATAAAGTCATTTGCTTAGAACACTGCAAAGGGAGTAACACTTCCTGCTTTAAAAAGATGCATCTCAGAATAATAGTTACATAAATTCTATAATGAGATGAGGATTTTTCTTAACATTATATCACCTTTGAGATCTTTGTCTTAGAGATGAGTCATTATTTTCACCATTAGTGCTCAGTTTTAAGGTCCAGGCAACTAAAAGTGAAGATTTGTGACAGAATTTGTGCCACTATTTGTGGCAGAAATTGCTTTGGGGCACACAAATTGATGGTGTGCATCTGGTTGGGGAAAAGAGGGAGGAGACCCTAAAGTGTCATCAGAAAAAATGCTTTAGCTGAAAGGAATAAAGTGTCTTATCCTACCCAAGGTTAAAAACCAAAAGCAAATTATAAAATACACGTTTTTGCAAATATGGAATTTTATATTCTGCATAGCTATTTATAATATATTTGAATGATGCTGTTTGTTGATTAAAATAAGCATTTACACATAAAAAGAATGCTTTTCCTTAATTTCTAGGATACAAATAGACTATAAAGTCAAATAGGACTTAAAATAATGGAACTCGTTTTCTGATTTAAATAAGAGCAAAGATTAGAAACTTCCACTAGTCATGAAGTTTTATATTACTGTTTGGTTTTCTATTAGCACAAATTCTGTGGTATTGCTTGAACGTTTCACAATTTCCCACTTTCTCAACTACAAAAAATCTATGTCAGTCAACAAGTTTCAGAAATATTGACTGGAACTTTCACTCATGTGTAAAATGTGCCTGAACTATAGACATAAGATTTTCCATGTGAAAAAAAAATTTAAACTTTAATATTGATTCTTTTGCCATTTGGTTTTCACTAGACTTATGCCAGCTAATGCATTGATTTGACTCTTTATAGAACCATCCAAATGTATAATAATTTTTTATGAGTGATGTTTAGGACTTCTTTCTGTTAGAGTAATTTTATCGTACATTTAATAATATGTTTCTAAGATATTTTATATAACAATTTCCAAAAAGTAAACTGTGCCTTCATAAATACTAACAAATGGCCATTGTTTCCTTAGTTCCTGCTAAGTGTCAATTATTTTGCTGAGTATGTGTCACATCCTGTCCCACTGTCTCACAGCAACCCCACATGGAGGGGACAGAGACTTACAGAGACTTATGCTTTGTTCCGAGTCACCCATTGAGCAAAATGTGGGGCCTGATTTCAAATTAAGCTGTGACTTATTGAGCAAGGCTTTTGTGTACAAAGCCATGTGACTCCTTTACAATTCTGATTTACTGAATGCTTACTATGAGCCAGACATTGTACTCAGTTATTTACAAGCTAAAAATGCACCTTCTTTAGAACCTAATCTAAACCATAGACCTGAGACAAGGATTTTGATGAAAAATCGAACTTCCAGGCTTAGGCCAAGTGTAGAAGTGGGAGGGTCTGTGGGGAGGGTCAACCCAGAACACAACTTCTAAGTGAGCCACATAGGGCCCAGGGCCTTTCCTGTCTGCCATGTGTCATACTTTATCTAAGTCTGCTTCCCATTCCTGCAGAACCAGCTTTTGGAAGAAGGCACTCGTGCTGATGTTTGAATTTGACAAGGAATGCCTGATCAACTTCACAGAAATCAAGCTCTTAAGAATTCGATTTATTTGTGCGTTCAGCCATTTACTCATCCCTTCATTCATCCATTTGAAAATATGAAATGAATGTGAGGAGCAGAGAAATGTCCCACAAATTATATAAAGTAGTTCGGAATGTATCCCTACTACTTTATGGGAAACTGGAAACCCTCCAGTCTGGCTCCAGATAGTGGTTTTTTCCCCCCTAAGGTGTTTTTAAAAAAGGAATTTGAATGCCTTTGCATGGTGCCTAGATTGCCCAGTAACATCGTCTCTCACCGCACATACCACACGGTCATCCTCCTTTCACACATTTTCTCTTTGGTTCTACAGATCTTTTTGAGTTTATGACAGTGTTAGAAACAGTCCAACATGGAAAGTTTTTTTTTAAAAGGTTTGGCTTCATGTAAGTTAGATTCTCTTTCCAAGGTCAGTGTCAGCCTTTTCTATCCAACACCTGTTAAGTTCTTGTTACATAAGAAGCTAAAAAAAAAGTAGTTATTGAATGAATGAATGTATGAATGAATGAATGAATATATGAATGAATGTGATAGAGAGGAGGCTAGAGTCCAGGTATCCCTGACCCCAATCCAATGTTGACTGAACCTTCTTCTTCAGAATAAATGAGACAACATCTTTACTTTCGTGTTCAGGAAATTTGACTCTGTCTTTCAATACATGATTTTTCTCTTTCTGCCTAAATCAAATGAGGCTCACACTAAAAGCAATTCAAGCCAAAGGAGATTCATTCAAAGGTTGGTTTCAAGTTGAAATCATGTAAACACAACAACTAAATGTACAATACTTTCCAGAAGACCTAGAAAATCACATTTACTTCCAATAAGGTCATGATTATTGATGTCATACACTATCTTCATCCCTGTGAGTGAAAGAAACATCCTACAACAGCTATCTTTGCTGGGCGTGTTGAGATGGTGGCAGGAACTTTAAGAAACCTTTGAGTCAAGCTGATTTTATATCCGCACATTTAAAAGAGAAATAAATGAATAACCGAGCTCTTTATCTCTATGATTAATCCATGTTAATTGATATTTGGCTACTTAGAAAACAATCGAGCATTCATTCAGCATTCATTTGTCTATTTAGTCTGATACAGTTTATGGCCTATTCTCCTATCATTGTATGGGTGGTGTCCGGAGACATTTGGGGGCTCATTCAGAAGATCTGTGTAAATTAAGAGAAAGGCTATTAATTTTGGTCAGGAATAAAAAAAGTTTTTAAGGTAGAAACTACATTTCTAAAAATGTGAAAGGCCCAGAATTTGGGGATGTCAAATATACAAAAGGCAGGAGATGACATCTAATGTTACACTGAGACCAGGTTCTTATAGGCCACGTAATCATCTACGACTCGGTGATGATGAACCTTTTAGAGATTTTAGTGACAACAGACAGCTAGCTGTGGCAACAGTGCCATAGGTTTGCCACCACTGAATGTGGTCAACACATTCCGTGCTACTTTTTTTTTTTTTAAATCCTGGAGATTGAATTTATGGGTTTATGGTTGCAAGGCAAGTGCTCTGCCCCCGAGCTACACCGCCCGCGCCTTCATGCTACTTTAAAGCTTCTGACAATCTGTATTGTCTAAGGACAGACTTGAGTATTCTGAGCATGTCCATCGATGCTTAGCATAGTAGGTGCTCAGTAAATTTTTTTTTCTTTCAAATGATGTCATTGATATTTGCTGCTATACGTTGTGTCCTACAGTCATCCAAGAATTCTCAAAGGCCTCTGAACTTTCGTGGTTTTTGTTGTTTACTTTTTTTGATTGTAAAGCTTTCCCTGCGTACTCCGGGAAAGCTTCATTTCATCTGAGAAACTATCTGCTACTGCTGTGAAATGTCCTCTGAAGAACTTGAGCTGAGCTCTCGCTTCGTCTGTCATTTTGCCATGCTTTCCCCGCTATTGTTCTAGCATATAGTATCACTTACCTGCTCTATAAGTGTCGTGTTCTTACTTGTATTATGCACATTATCAGTGTGAGGTGCATGACTATTTTACTTATAGCTGTTATGTACATACTTTATAAAATATAAACCGTATGAAGAAGTGATCATATTTTTTAAAAAATCATTGCTATCCATAGGTTTTCAGCACATGTTGGGTTAATCAGTCAGCTAACCACATTGGACTGCTTATATACCTGGAAGATAAAAAAGGAGCAGGAGGAGAAAGAGAAGGAGAAGGAAAAAGTATTAGTCAGATGATCTCTAGAGTCTGTGGTTTGCAAGAGAGCAGCTTTAATTGAGACATTCACAAGTTACAACATTCACCCACAAGCCAAATGCAGGAGAATGCAAAATGCCTTTCTATGCAATAGAAACCTAAAAGATTCAATGCAGGGCTGGGAGCCCACAGCACTGTCCTGTGTATGTCCATGTCTGTACTAAAGGGCTGAAAAAATCTATACTGGAACCAGAATACGACGCTCACAGCGGAGATGAAGACCAGAGCTCCCCCGAAGGAACAGCAGCCATCCTTGACAACAGCAAGGCCCAGAGCTCCTTCTTCAGCAAGAACAACCAAGTCCCATTCTGGAGAGCCAGCCGCAACAGAGTTTCTCCTGGGAGATAGCCGGCTCCTTTCTTCGGCTCCTGTTCTCCTTTATGCTGCATCAGCAGCCATCCTCAGGTGGATCCTCTACGCCCAGAACCACAGCAACTCAGTCCAGCCGGGTGTTCCTGCTCACATTGACCATATCAGTCCACCACAGAGAAGAAGAACTTGAGCCTCATCTGGGCAATTTAGTGGTTTAGCGAGACCTTTTGCTAAATAACAAAGGGGGCTGAGGATGTAGTTCAGTGACAAGGCCCAAGTTCAATACCCAGTACCAAAAAGGAAAAGCAGAAGGAGAAAAAGAAGCTGAGAGGAGGTGGTGATATCTTTCGTGAGGCATTTCCGTAGTCCTTCCTCTTTTTGGCTTTTTTTTTTTTTTTTTTTTTTTTAGTAAGACTCTATAAAGTACTAGGCTTTATCTTTACTTTTTTCTCACTTTTATAACCTAAATTTCTTTTTAAGAACAAATGTGATTTACACAGAAAATATCCTTTAACCTTTCAAGACAATCACCTTTTTTTCTATTTATCTTGACACTGTTAAAACACGTCTTAGATTCTAAAATTGTTCTAGAAGTCAGAATTGTTACTGTATTGCCAGGATTTACCTTTGTTCTCATTTTGGTTCATTCAAACTATTCATCTTAGGTTCAAAATTTGAAGATTTGTAGCAGTTGAAAAAATCCTGTCAAATAAGGCTGACTGGTCAGAAAAAAAAAAAAGAAACCAATCCTTACAAAGAATATTATACAACGGTTAAAATAATCACATAATAACAGGAAATTAGGACATAATTTACATAAACATTTTACTATCTTTTTTGGTGCTAGTGATAATTTTTCTGTTTATTTTAAAAATTAAACTTACAAAGAAGTTGAAAGAACAATTCAAGGGATTTTCATGTACTGTTTAGTTTATCAGCGTTACACTTCT
The DNA here is from genome assembly GCA_004026905.1 of Hystrix cristata. Taxonomy (NCBI): domain Eukaryota; kingdom Metazoa; phylum Chordata; class Mammalia; order Rodentia; family Hystricidae; genus Hystrix; species Hystrix cristata. Next base: position 177,004 of record PVJO010000476.1, on the reverse strand, counting down.
TTGTCTTTAGACTGATGGAGATAGATCGTGTGTGTGTGTGTGTGTGTGTGTTGTGTTTTCTCTAGGCCCAGAGGATTTTTCCTCACCATTACAATCTACAGTCTAAAAAAATACTACTAGCTTTGCTAGAATTCGTCTGGGTCATTTTCCCCAGATACACGAAGGGCTCTTTTAAAATGGAAGTCAATTTATTTCTCTATTAGGTGTTCTATGTCTATGTTTCATATCAACTACAATTTTCTGATGTTTTACTTTTTTTCCCGGTGACATAGTGCAATGCTTTCATTTTCTCAGAATTACTTATTGTCTATTTTTCTTGTTATTAAATCTATTCTCCCTTAAGCACCTTGAACGTTTTTATTTCTTAGATTTTGTCTTTTTGAAAATACCATTTTTTCTGAGTTTGCCAATTGTCACTATCTCTATAATTTTTTGTTTTGAGGTTTATACATTATGATTTATGTTTTTAAAAAGGTTTACATTCTCGTTTAAAGATGTGTTCGGGTGGCTTATAAGCTTTGTTAAGGCAAGAGTATTTCCTGCTGATTTGGTGACATTGATTTTCTTTAATTGATTGCATTTATTTTCCTCTTCAGAGAGGCGTGGAGGGTTGTGTCTATAGATTTGTGATGCTATTTTGATCGTGTGGGCTTTTAAACTTTCATCTCTTGCTTACTTTTCTTTCTCACCCCCTTGCCTCCGAGAATACCCTCTGCCTTCTTCTTCCAGAGGTAGTAGTTTTGCAAGACAGTTGCTCTGGCCTTCTGCACTTTATCCTTTCCCTGCTGATTTCCTGGTCAGTGGTACTCTGCTGTATCAGATCTTGGACTTGTTTCTGTATTTCCTCATCTCAAGGCTGGGCGTTCTTTTTCTGGGGGTTAACTGTGCTTTGTACCTGTCATCTCATGGTCTTCCCCTGTCTGGATGTGTAGCGTGTCTGCTTGACACGGGCCCAGGAGCTGCCTCTGCAGGATTTAGGTATTTATGTCCATTCTTACACAGAATGTGCAAGTTGCAGTTTTCTTCCTTCCTAGTTCTTCTGCAGTGCTTTGCCTGCTCTTCTGCTGATCTGTGTTGTGCTGTGCACATAGTGTGGGTAAATTAAGGCTTTATGGCTGTATTATTCTAGGGAAGTCAGACAGCCTCTTGACACACATATGTTTGTTTGGTTTTGGTTTTGGTGGCTGTTGCTGGAAATTTTTTTTGAAAAGGAGACGAAGAAGTGATAATAGAAGACACATAGAGCAAAACTTATCACAAATCTTCTTGATTCATCTCTGTCCCTTGGAGTACACATGCAGTATGAAACAGAGCAAAAGAACAATGTGAATACTACGACATTGGCTTTATTAATGGTATAAACTTGTCTAGAAAATGCTCTAGAAATCAGTGTACCTTATTCACTCTGATTCTAACTATATAGTGAGATTCTATGTGCATTTTTAGTTTTCGTATAATAAACTATAGATCAGTTAATCACAAAAAGAAAAGTGTTTCTATTTTAGAAAATAAAAGTGTTGTTATAATTCAACAAAGGCCTTACATTTCTACCATAACAAAAATATTCTTGGTACTGCATTACATTCTAAATGAATTTAGAATATTTTAATTAAGTGAATTATAATTATAATTAAATGAATTATTCATGCATACATACACAAATTTGTATACACACTCTGGAGCATGGGTAAACAGGTAGTCAGATCACTTTTAAAGAGGTGGGCAGGAAACAGTGGGGGAGGCACAGTGGGGGAGCTCCAGGCGAGACAGCTGAACCAGGAGCAGCCTGTGGGGAGCTCAGCCCTGTGATGGGTGTGGCCCTGTCTTGGTTTAGCAGGAGTGGTGTGTTTCCAACATTACAACATTCCTGAATGGGTAACATTGTTCTTCTCCTGAGTAATTCTGATAAAGACAAAGGCTTGGAATATGGAAGGAAGAGAATAAGAACTAGATTGAAGGTAGATAGCAATAAATTGCAAAATATTGGTACAACAGATATTTAATCTATTTGAATAATTAATCACCTCAGTATGTCACAAGCATTACGGTGTTGTTTTCTGGGAAGAGCACAGTGATGGTTATTGGAAAGCAAATGAGAGAGGCAACACAATCCGGTGATTATCACCTATGTTTTGACTCAGGAAGTATAGGGTTTTAGAAGAAAAAGTTAAAATGAAACAAAATGTGGTACTTCATAATTAAAATATCTACCCAAAGAGATTTTATACCTGTAAACATAGAAAAGAAAGGAAATTCATAAAAGAGTTCAAATCCAGGAAATTAAAGGTATGATTGAAAGTATGAGCAGCAGAAATGACGGACGTGAGGCTAGAGCTTCAGCTGTAGAAGTCAGGACTGCGGTTAGTGATTGACTAACAAGAGACACCTTAAAAACAGCACGAGATTTTATAGCTGTGAGAACATAGGGTTGTTCTATTTTTGAGATTTTTTATTCATTCCATTTCAGAATTACATATTTCTCATTAATGGAAAAGTCTCACATTTTATTCTGACATATAATGTTAAGGATGACACGATCAAAATCAGTCTCCCTCTTCTCCTCTGTTTCTTCTTCCACCCCTCCTTCCTAACTTATGTCCTATTAGCATGTAGAAAATAAGTAAGAAAAATCACATTATTTATACAGGTATGGGCTTAGCATTTTGGAGTTGGGGAAATTTTATATTACATGTCAATTTTCTTATAACTGAATATATATTTCATATTATATTTACTCATGTGTATGGTTATGTATACATGTATTGCTCTATATAAGATCTCATATTTAATAACATACTGTTTCATTTCTTTTTTTTAATTTTTAAATTATTTTTACCAAGAACATGTATTGGTACATTGTATACATAATGTTCATAATCAACATGGTTATTTTGTACCTGTACATGATGTATCTTGGTTTTCCCCCCTCTTCCCCCCTTCCCCTCCCTTCCCTTCCACTCACCCACCCCTCCCTATTTGCAACAAGTGTAGCTACACTTTACCATTTTTTCCCCTTTCATCTTACTTTTCTTTTAACCTTCTTCTTTATCCCCCTTTTCCCTATCTAGTTCTCTCTTTTGAATACTATCTCTCTTTGCTTCATTTCTTTAAATGCTCTGAGATGACTTACTCTTACATTAGGTCTTCCCAGGGCGAGTTCCCTCTGCAGGGAAAGTCCTTTCTTCCCATCTTTCCTTGGCGGCTCTATTCATTCTTTAGGCCTCTGTTTGGGTGAGGTCTTCCCCGAGAACTTTTCCTGACCATCTTTTCCAGCCAGCCCCTGGTCCAGGTCACGCCCGTTAGCACAGCACCTTATCTACATCTTCTCAACTTATTTGTTTGTGTGCTGCATGTTTACTGTTTCTCTCACCATTTATCCTGTCATGTCTATCAGGATAAACCTAATGCAACTACCTAACTCACCAAGGTGTAACTTGTACAGGGAAAATGGTTCAAAGTAGACAATCAATAGCCGTTCAGTAATTAAGCAAATGAGCCAGGCGTGGTGGCACACCTGTAATCTCAGCACTCAGGAGGTTGAGACAGGAAGATCACTGCAAGTTTGAGGCCAGCCTGGGCTACATGGTGAGTTCAAGGCCAGTCTAAACTATGTAGTGAGACCCTGTCTCAGAAAAAAAAAAAAAATAGGGGGCTGGGGATTTAGCTCGGTGGTTAGAGTGCTTGCCTTGCAACCACAAGACCCTGAGTTCGATCCCCAGCACCAAAAAAAAAAAAAAAAAGAAAAAAAAAAGAAAAAAAATAATTTAAGCAAATAAAAAAATCATTTAAATAAATGTACATATAGAGCAAATGTAGGTCTGATTGTACCATATTTTATATAATGCCATGAATTATAGCATTTTCTCTATTATATAAGTTCTTTAGTCCCCTGGTAGAAGGCATGAAAATATGGATAGTGAGTACAGAAGTTTTGTTTTTCTTTTTTAAGGAAAAGAAATTCATCCCAATTATCATTATTTATTAATTTAATTTTATTGAGGGCTTATTAATTTCCAACAGGGAGAGGTGATCATGTATTTCTCATTTTAAAATACCTATAGTTATACTGTAAAGATCATGTAAATATTAATTAAGAAATCTGGCTGTGATTATGTAGTGATAGCCAGTACGTTTGTAATTCAGATTGACATTATACATCTAGGGGAAACAAAAATCTCTTTCATAAAAATAAATTTTATTGCAAGAGCTCTGTGCATATATATATTATTTGAATAGGTGTGTTGAAAAGCTTCAGGATTGCTTTGTTTTTAAAGTAATTTTTAAAAGCTTTTAAAATTATTCAGAGTGTTCAATTGTTTTGGCGCCAGTGGAGTCAATGCTAGCCTGCTCTTCAGAGTTTACACCTTGTGTTCCCGAAAGGACCATAAGTGCACTTAGTCACATGTTTCGGGGCGTAGTCAATTTTGTGACTATATTATGTAACAGCACTTTCTGAGAAATTGAAATTTCAGTGATTCCATATTATCAAAATGGTGACATTAGAATATAATTAAACATAATTTCAAAACAACTAGGACTTGAAATTTGGGGTTAAATACTTAGGAAGCATAAAACTTTGGTATATAATCAAAATAAGAATAATTGCTAACAATTTATGGGTTAAGTTCAGAGAGACTTTTAAGAAATCTTTAATCCAAGAAGTCAGGTATTGGACACACACACACACATATACACACACACACAAGTTTAGGCACACAATATTTCATTAGAGACAGATCAGATAATTTTTTGGAGGGCTAAACTTTTAGAAATGACTCCAAGCCACAGCAGAACCAAGAGGACCGTTGTCTGCCACTATAAAGAAACTGCAAGATTAAGACTCTCTTTTCATCCTGCTGCCTTTTGCAACTCACTGCTACTACTTTTGCCCGTGTGAGCAAACTGGATGAGTCCTCGCACCCTGCCTCCTTCCTTCTCTCCTTGCACAGTTCCCTTCGAAATCAAAGGGGAATCTAAACAACATCTGGCTGGATTACCAGCTGTAAGTGGATAAAGGATAGCCAAGTTTTAGTTTTTGGAACTCCAGAGCTGGAAGGGTTGGAATGGACTAAGAAAGAACCTATCTAAACCTTATTACATGAAACAGTAATATTATACTACACAGTTTCATATCCTACATTTTTTCAATTTAAGTAATATAAGGCTCATTCCTTACATCATTAAATGTTATAAATTCAGATTTTGAATGGCATGATTTCATGTATTGAAATATTTTAATCATCTTGATTTAATTAATCTAATTTTATGATATCAGAGCCCTATAATACCTAGAGACACATGAACTATTCAATGTGTACTTAATGAGTTAATGAATATCATCTGAGGTCCCGGGTTGATGCCAACTCTACCATCTTGAACACCTGGCAGGTAACAGGTACAAGCATCATCTGTACAATGGGAAGGAGGGAAGAAATAGAGGGCTGTTTTGGAAAGCTTTATGGGCCAGGGCCAGAAGTAACATAACTAAAGCCTTTCACTGCATCTATTCACGTTCTGAAGTAAGAACTCGCCAAGCCACATCTAAAATCAAGGAATAAGTGAGGCTAGGAAACAGAGTGCAGCTGAGGCCAACTATAATTCCGTTACTGGCCTTGAAATTTTGGAGAATGTGCTTCACCATAGCATGAGAAGGAATTAAGGCCTGTTTTTCTACTTGTCAGTAAGGCCCTTTTGAACTTGGATTTTCACTGGCTAATACAAATTTTGAACCTAGTATTTGTTTCAAATGTATATTTTTATTTTAAAATTAACTTAACAGCTCATTTTCTTTAGAAGTCATGATATGATGCATTTGAAATATTTATTAAAGCAGTTGAATCTACAGTTTAACTAAAAGTTCTTTCCAGCCCTTGTGATTTGTGCTTTTCAACCAATACATGACTGTTGAGACAATTGAAATAAGACTACTCTGGTGAGCATTCAGGTTTTCCATGCTCTTTGGTGTAGAGAACTGAAATAGGAATTTTCTGTCATTTTCCAATAAAGTACCCAAAAAATTACCAGTTGTTTATGGACCTCCCATTTTAATAAACTTATAATCTGGTCCAGATTGCATGGCCAACTTCTAGGAGGATGCTTTACAGGGCCACTGACTTTGCTTTTCTATTTTTTCTTAACATTTAGCTTCCTCCTTATCATTTTTACAGTTTGCATCTTCTATCATTGGGAAGATCCTAAGTCCTATTTAGTACATTGCTAGCTACATTATTGCTCTGCAGACGACTCCTATTTCTGTGCCTCTGAAATAGGCACACAAATAAGACAAGGTAGGTCAGCTTGACAAATGTTGACTTTGACTAGAGAGAATTTATGTCTATTGCATTGGCTGAGATAAATTAAACTTAATCACACTTAAGCATCATCATTAATTTTCTCTCTAAATTTCTAGATGATAACAAATCAGTTAAAATGTGCATCTACTCTGGAGTAAGCACCATAGTCCTTACTCCAGGCTATGATACAGTGGAAATGAGAGACTTTTCGATCTTTTTTAAAGAAACAGTTCTCAAAGAGATACGGGTGTGTATGGAACCCATGGGAACAGAAAAAATGAGAATCGCATCAGCAAATTAGCATTTGATTTGAATAATTGAGTATTTGTTTGATTTAGCCACTAAATTGGTTGGCCAAACGGTCTATGGGATTAGTTTGTAGACAGTCTACCATAGATTGTAGCCTTTTGGGACACTGGGGAAATAGTTATGTTTAAATCTTTTTTAGTGATTGATCTAAGCAAATTTAAGTTCTTTTTCCTAAAGACAGTAAATTGGATCTTCATTAACAACAGATTCAAGAAGACCTTAATTTTAGATTACTGAAAAAATATAATATTAATAACAAACAGCCTCCATTCTGTGCCTATAAGATGCCAAGCCCCATGCTAAAGCTATTGTTTCAACTATACTTCCCTGGGATCTGACAGATCCTGAGGACATAGCAAGGAAGACAAGACTGTGAGTCTCTGGAGCTTTCACGTAGAGGCAAGCACTAAATAGGATAAATAAATTATGTAGTATGTCCCAATGTGATAAGTATTATGAAAAGACAGTGGAGCATAGTAAGGGGCAACGGGAGTGCCTGGAGTGTGGGTGGAATTTTTTAATTAGATGATCAAAGTAATCTTGAACTCATAGGTAGTTGAGGATGGTCATTTATTCATCGACTTACTCTGTCTTTTTTACATTGTCCTTCCCTCTGCCAGCTCCAGGGTTCAGTATCACTGGGTTTACATTTTACTGTTAAGCTTCTCTTTTGACTCAGCACTTTCTGTCCAGGATCCAGTTTGAGCAAGACTGCTCCATCTGGAACACTCTTTTTTCCCTTTGCAGCTCAGGTGGAAGCCATCGTTCTCAAAGCCAGCCGGGCTCCAGCTGAAGCAGCTTTTCTACTCTGATCAGAGAAACTCCCTTCTGGTCTGTGTAGAGGCAAAAGGAGGGAATGGATGGGCAGAGAAAGGGGACTAAAAAAACAAAACAAGCTGTAGTAGCACTTGTACTTATTCTCCAAGATGAATGTAAACGTCATGTGTACCAATAAGAAGAAAAAGGCCAAACTCACCTGAATGTCATAATTTCTTTTAGCCTTCTTTCTTCTTTTTCCGGCCAGTAGAATTTTAACATGAAGAATAAGAATTAAGTAAATTATTTTTACTGACAAATATTATGTGTAAAAGAGTATGACTACTTTATATTTATTCATGTAAAAATCTAAAGAGGTTTATATTATTATCCCCATACATAGTAGAGAAAAATACTGATCAGTAGGAGATTGATTCCAGCCTACACCCAGGTCAGAATTCTTTTTAAAGAAGAAAGAGTTGTTTCTCCAACAACCTCTTCTCCCAGTCTTATCATTCCAACTCCCAGACACCCATTTTATTTCTGCAACTTTTGGAAAAAATACAGAAATCACGTAGTCTTTATTTTATTTTTTAAATTTTTTATTTTTTGTGCTGAGGCTTGAACTCAGGGCCTCGTGCTTGCTAGGCAAGCTATCTTACCACTGAGCCAAATCCCTAGCCCCAGATTATTTTAAAGTCTATGTTATTCGTACATTTAGGGTTAGATTTTATATTTGTCACAAAATACACCCAAAGGTAGACTTGTAATTTTAAAAGAATAGGAAAGTTTTTCTCAAACTGGGATTTTCTTATTTTACCTTCTCAGTCCCATAAGGAGAGTGTTTGTAGCTCCATTTTACGCAGGAGTAAATTCATACTGCATTGGTTCTGTATAATGCCCAGGATGACGTGTCTAGAATTGGCGGTGTTGAGAGGATAAAAATAATTTATACTTGTCACTTAATTTCTTTTAACAAAGATTTAAAGTATAGCTTCCCTATATTGGATGAAAATGTTACTATTTAGATTTTGATAACGTGTACTGATTAATATTGAAGAAATAATTAAGTAAAAATCAAATGGGAGCTGGGTGTAGTTGATACACACCAGTAATCCCAGCACTCTTGGAGGCTGAGAGCAAGAGGACTACAATTTCAAGCCCAGCCTGGGGCACTAAGTGATTTAGAGAGAAGCTGTCTCAAAAAAAAGAGGTGGGTAGGGGCATGAAGTTCAGTGTGTAGGCCTCAGTTCAATCTCAAGTGCTAGCAAATAAAAAAAAAAAATCAAAACAACAAAAAAAGAAAAAAACACATTTGACTTTCATTTTTATTTTAAAAGTTTGAAAAAGTAATCTGTTGGTAGTGCTTCAAATGAAACAGAATATTAGAAAGTCAACAGTCTTATAACCACGTGTGTTAACATGTCTCTAATATTCCATGATTTTTTCCTTTACACTTAGTCATTATTTTTGGCAAATAACACACACTGACACAGAAGCAACACACGTCCATAAACAGCTTTTAATCTAAAATACACTCAGAATACAAACTGTGTCCTTATGTAATAAAAAAATGAAATGATGTTACAAAACAACTCTTAGTATTTTTAAAATGTAGAATTTGAGCAGAAATATTGCTTTAAGAAAAATACTCGTGCTAATTCAAAAATAGAACTTCTGCCTGTGATGTTGCAGTTACCATGGTTACTACAAATTTGTTACTTAATAGCAAAGCAAATAGATTCATAAACATGCTAATTATATCTGATACATTTTTCAAACTGTTTTATATGAATATGCATATAGTTTACATAAGAATGAATGTGCCCATCCAACAATTATTCAAGTTTGGGAGGGTTTTGCTGGGTTCTCTCTGATGTAGTATATGATCATCTTAACACAGAAAAAAAAGAAAATTTTTGGGCAAATGATTTTTGTGATTCAGAGGGCAAGTAACTGATGATGTTAATATAAATAATGTAACAATTTCCAAATTCTAAATACTTTACAATCCAGTCAGTCTATGGAAAGGTTAAAACTTGGGATGTAAAATACAACTCCTCTTGCTCCGTTACTCCATCTAAACAAATGTTAAGAAAGAAGCAGTTTTGACAAAAGAATGAATACAGTGCCGAGTTTTTGATATGAATCAGTATGCTTTAAATTTGCCCATGGAGACAAAAAATGATTTTCTGACTAAAATGTTTTCCTCTGTATATAATAAGCACGTGAAAAACTTGAATGCATACTGAACATCGCAGAAACTTAAGAACCCTGCTCCTGCTTCCTCTATAAAGTGAAGCCACAACACAATGAGAAGGGAGGAAATGTCCTTGGCAGGTAGCAAACCACAACCACAAGGAAGGGAAAAGTTAGCCAAGTGAGCGAACCTGTGATATAACTCAAAATTGACACAGGAAAGAGGCTGTGACCCTTCCCGAGGAAGAGGATTTGCTTGGGAGATTTGTGACTTGGGTCAGAACCTTGTACAGCTTTCTGATGGAAGAGTGGAAAAATATACGTCTCCAGAGAGTTACACCAGGAGGAGTCTTTGCCCTAGTCTTGTGATTGAGGATGTCCCCACTCTTCACTTAAAACAATGCTCCACTTCCTCTCACTGACATTTTTTTCTCTTTTGATGAAGTTTTAGGTAAAGATACCAGCTGGGGACTCAGAAACCAGCAGAATTTAGTAACATGTATGATATTATCATTCAGCCCCATATTTGCTTATGCTGTGTTTTTCATGTTCACAGCCAAATCACATAGAAATTGGTTGCTATATTTTAGATATTTGAGCATGTCAGGGATACGGACTGAGAAATCTGCTCTGCAGCTTACTGTCGCCTAGTGATTGATATCAGCTGTAACAAGATAAAATGTTATGGCATCATAATTCTGTTTGATGCAAGGTAATCTCTGATCTTTTACTATCAACAGAAGATTATAATATATACTTAGTGTGATAAATAATACCCTTTCACCGATGTCGGAGAAAGAGAAAGAGCAAGTTAAATTGTTAAGGGTTCCAGTAGCTAGTATTTTATTTGTAACTTTTTAAAGATTGAACACCTTATAAACGAACAGACCAGACTCCTGAAATATTTTATTGTTACATTATTACAACTTCTCTGTGTTAATAATTAATCATGAATGATTTTCTCTTCAAAACCGAACCAAAGGGTGTGTTGTTAAAGCTGCTAAATGCACAGCCTTGAGGTAAATTTTCACTGGAGGGTGCCATGGCATTAGGACATCAATTACATGCGTTAATTTGCCAAGAGACTATGTAAATAAACAATCAGAAATTTAGTATTTGGTATATAAAATACTCCGAATAGTATAAAAAGTATCTTCCCTTGCCTTTAAAATAGTCTAGACTCTTGCTCCGTAGAAAGTGTGTGATGGATGTTGGCTCTTAACATTAGTATTTGAACCATTATTAGTCAAAGTTCTTTGTCTAAGCCATGATCTTGTGATTTGCTTCAGTTGCCCTGTTTCTGACTCGAAAAATTTTCATCCTTTAAGATACAGCTCAATGCCACGTCCTGTGTCAGGTTGTCCCAGTGCATCATTTTCTGTATCCAGAAAGGATCCTTCCTGGTCATTCTTTCGATATTGCCGTTTCTCCTTGCCAAGAGAATGACTTGCTGGTTTACGACTTCATTAGACTGTGAGGTCCTGGGGCCAGGACCCAGGTCTTATCCATCTGTGTCCTCTGTGTTCACTAAGTAGTCAGTGAGTGTTTGCTGGCAAAGTTACTGAGTGCAATGATACCTTAGTACTTGTCATTAATTGGGTCCAGAAGGCACGATATGTGCCCAAAATAACGAGTACCAAACAAATTATTTTGGCTTTAAAGGGTATTGAGTCAGGAGGCAATTCACACTGACAAGTTGAGCTTGCATATCGAGGGTCAAGCAAATGATGAGTACTGGGACAACATTTTCATGTGAAAACGCCTCGAGTATCAAATTTGAGGAATTTCACAGCAGTTGAGTAGTAAGATACGACTGACTGTCCAGGTGGTGGAAAAAGTGATAGGGCTGAAAAAAATCGTAGAAAGTATAAACTCACGAAATTAAAAAAAAGAAAAAAAAGAGAAAGCCAAGTCTAGTTCTGGTGTCAGTCAGTTCCCTTCTCAAACCTTACAGGTTTATGGACTTTCAGCACACAGCCAGTAGTTACACGAGATTGAGAAACTGAGAATTATGTAGGCCTCTCACTTTTCCTTTGGTCATTAAGTATTTGTAAAAAAAAAAAAAAGCCCTCCAATGAATCATTTGATTTGTTCTTCCTTATTCCCCTGCAAAATAAGCCAAGTATCTCTTATACTTTTCATTTTTTTTCTGGCGCTAGGGATCCAACCCAACGCCCAGTGCCCTACCACTGAGCTACACCCCCAGCACTCATTAAGCTTTTTTATGAAGCTGGACACAACAGTACAGAGAGGTTAATGACTTCTCCAGGGAGACAGCCTAGAAGCAGATTGTAAGCACACTGGATATTTGAATGAATGTAAAGTGCACTTTCATTGATACCACAAGTCTTTCTTGAGGCTAATTACAAAAATTTTATGTTTACTTAGGAAATACATTCAAAATCCTTGAGTAACATTTGGACAGCTACGAAAGAAGATTCAGTGATGTCTAAAGTGAAACTGGATATCAGGTGACACAAATTATTTTCATTTCTTTCTACCTAAAATGATGCGAGAATGTTAGAAAGTAAGAACGCTGAAAATGAGGAATGATACTTTTCAGCTGTAATTCTGCAAATTTTACTAGTTAAGATGTTTCATGACTAGAGAGTTTTAGAAATAACGTCCTCCAAAATAAGGAAAAGTTGAAAAGACTCTTGAAGTTCATCTTCAATGTTAGGTTTGTACGTATAGGGCAACACCGCGCAGCTGATCATGTTGTACTTTCTCATCTTGTGAAGGGAAAGACTCGCCCCAAATAGCAACTTTCCTTAGACATTTTGCAAAATCATTGATCTGAGAAAAATAAGAGATGTCATTTATTTCTTAGCAAGTGAAAATCTAGTCTTTATAAAAAACGACGAACAATATTCCAAAACCAAACTTTCAGTTAATTTGGATCTACAATTTATGTCAGCTGTAGTAATTGTAGGTCTAAACTATGCAGCTCAGGTGACTAAAACCATTGCCCTTGGGCTGTGGAGGTAGTTCAATGGGAGAGCCCTTACCCAGCATGAGTGAGACCTGAGATTCAATCCCCAGAACCACACGTATGTGCACACACACACGTATGCCAGTGAAACTTTCTGTGATTACAGAAGAAACGGATCTAGAGAGGTTAAGAGGTGCATGTATTTTCACATGGTTAATTTATGGTGTAGCCAGGACTGGAACCCAGTTACTTTCTTCCTTTTAAATATTCTTTATACTAAAATTTGCTGCCTTCTTCGTGGGTATATTAGTTATCTGTTGCTGTGTGAGAATTGTCTCTCATCACAATGACAAAAGTAAATGAATAGTTTCACCACAATATGGTTCAACATCAAATAGGCACAACTACATATATAGTAAGTATGTTCAGATATATAATATCCCACATCACAGCTGTTTGAAGTCTGTTAGGAGAAAACCAAGTTTAGAGATAAGGACCCTGGTTTCTCTAGTACCTGCCGCAGCTTTTTAGTCCCTTCTGGCAAAGTGGTTATTTAGGATTGGAGGAGTCAAAAGTATCATCTTGGACTCAGATTTCATTGCTTTTACAAATAAAATGAAGATTCAAACTGATGCTTAGGAAGCCAGATGTTTATGCAATGATTTTGGATTTCTTTGCACCTGACTTACCCCTAGTTTCTGAGTTTCAGGAGAAGTGGAATCAGGAAAAACCCAAAACAGTCCCCTCCTAAAAGACTATGATTTCTGGTAACAATAAGATTTTTTTGTTAAGAATCTAGAACATGGCCATCTGTAAGATGAAGGAGAAATAACCTATAGAGAATCTGAGGATGCTATTTTGCAGCTGAAATGCCAAGGTTCGTTACTAGTTGCACTGTCTCATTACTCTAAAAAGTAGAATTCAAAACATATTTCAGCAGAAGGTGGAAGCATGAATAAATCAGAAATAAAGAAGCTAACTCATCTTGGTGTAATCTAGGCTTTTTTTGGTTTCACTAGTTGCAATTTCTGTTAATATGTATGGAGCTTTTTTAGTAATCTAAAAAAAAAATTTAAAAGAATTAATAAAGTATGCCCCCCCTTCAGGAAAAATATTTAGTGGCTTAATGAATTTATTTTTCCCTAATTTGCTTAATTGATAGAATTTCCCCTAATCTTACTTCAGCTGGTATCCACTGTGAGTGAGGCTTTTCTGGCTTCTGACTTGAGGTCACTCATATGAAGGAAATATTTCAGAAGCTTAATGGATTAAATGACCTGCGATTGCCTCACTCCCTCGCCCGGCTGTTGGCAGGATTTCCTTCATCCTCCTTCCCACATTTGTCAAACAGTCTACCTCAGTCTTCTTTCTGTGGCGTAACTTGTTCAAGGGGGCACAAGGGAAGCACAGACTTAGAACCTCTATACTGCAGCCATCCCTTTTTAGTGATCCAGGAGAGGTTGGAGGCTGACCCCAATATGAGCAGATTCTTTCATGGAAAGAACAACTTTACATTACAAAGAGTTATGCATACAGAGAGGAGAGGCCTGTGTAGCCCTAGTCCCCTGGTTTTTTGCAAACACTGTAAATGGTCATGCCAAAATTCTCACCATTATCTTGCACCTGCAATTACACGAAGTAATAATTTGTGGAGGTACAAAGCCTAATTTCTGTTTTGCTACAGGAAACTCATAGTTGTATGCCTTTAAATAAACTTTGCTGAATCAAAAGCATGGCAATACTGATATATTAAATATTTTTTCTTTTGTTAAAGATAATGGAATAGGTTGACAATTTTATAAATCTTTACATTTCTTACTTTCTTTCAAAAAGAGGTTGAGGGCAAAATTGGTTCTCCAGTGAATGTCTGTGTTTTGGTTTCTGTTAAATGATGCTCTATAATTGATTTGTGTGCCAACTACAACTGCCTCAGACTGTTTTCAGCTATCTCGTTCTCAATCCAATATATAGCATTATTCATAAAGACCTTTACCAGCCCTTTCCCAGATAATCAATCATAAACTAAAGAGAAAAAGACTATTTTCATCGCAATATTGAAAAAAAGTGGAAGCAAGTAAATAACTTGCATGTGGTGAGTGATCTTAGAAGCTGTCGAGCTCTGGAAGTGGTCCAGCTTTCTTAACATTACTTTGATAATTTAACCTTGGACTGTTGAGGGTGGCCAGGGCAGAACACAAGGTGGGTGACTAGGGGCAAATATTCAAGCCTAGAGTGTTTAGGTTCTTCATAGACAATATGCTATTTAATATTCACAATTCTATTACATTCTACCATTGTATTCATTTCAAAAATCAGAAAACTAGGATTTGGGAAAGTCAGTAATTTATCCAAATTCGTACAGACAAAAATAACCAAAGTGGAATGAGCATACAGATAAACTTGAATTTATATCTGTATGTTTTTCTCCTATTGCACACAGTCTTTTGATTCGGAGACGTGAGAATCATTTCCCCTACATTTTCCGTTGTGTGTTCATAAAAGATTATAAATCAACAGCACAAGAAGTTGCCATTTTAAGAAGACAGGGCGTATTGCAATTGATTATTGGTCTACAAGAAGTAATTATCTGTAAGTGTCAGTTAAAAGAGCCATGAAAATGTCTTGCTACTCCTTTCAGGGGAAATACAATTTGGACTGATTTATTTTACTGTTAAAGAGGAACTATTGGGATGAATGTGGGTTGGTAATGAACATTAATGGATTAAAATTTTGTTACATAAAATTAAAGATTTTGTATAAGTAAATCTTTAATTTAGCCTTACAAGTATTTACATAGAAGAGCTAGGTTGCATGACGGAGGAACAAGCTAATTCATTAAGAAGCAAATCTAAGGTGTATATTTTTTTCATGTTATAAAATCTCCGAAACCAGAATTTGCCTTACAACCAATAACAAGACAGCATTTTGTCTTATTTTAGTTGTTTGATGGTGCCCTTGATTTGGAACAAAACTAATGGTAGGCTTAAGCAGATGGCGTCCCTAGTTTCTCTTTTTCATAGATGAGATAACTGAGGCACATCAATTTAAGTAGCTTGTCCAGTTCCACGTGAGTAGGTGTGGCGGTGTTGGCCAGAGGGATGTGTGAGATGGATGTACAGAGATAAGGGCCTTTTGGAGCCAAAGCCCAGACCTCCAAGATGCATGGTGGAGATCAAAGGATAACCTACAGGATAAGAGTCCAAGTAGGATCGAAACATACTGCCTTAAGGAATGTGTGCTCCAGCCCTTGTCCTTCCTATACTCTGATTAATTACTTAGATTAGCTCTAAGGTCAGTCATATAACAGACCACTCTGCCCTTTTCCTGTCCCTACACAGATATCTTGCACAGAATTCCTACTCAGACATCCTTCTTTTGTTCTTTATCCTTAAAAAGCCATAGAAGCTTCAGTCTGGGGCTGTTTTTCCTGAGACTTATGCTGAGGGATCTCGGGTAAAAGCAGCCCCTTGGGGCTCTCGGAAGTACAGGGACTCTGAGTAAGCTCTCATTCTTTGCACTGCCACAGTCAGGAACAACAATAGATAGGAAAGGGTAGAACCAGAGCCTGGACAAAACGTCAAAGTGCGGAAAGGTGGAGAATGGAAAACTCATAGTGAATGACATTCCAATAGTCACTGGGAAAAAAATTTCTATATCCTGTCCTTGTTTCATTCTTCTTTCAGGACTGGGAAGTGAGTCTAGGGCCTTCACAGTGAGTGACACTCCCAACTCCTTCATTTATTTTTACTTTGAGATAGGATCTTGTTAATTTGCCAGGTTGCCAAGGCTGGACCCAAACTTGAGCAATTTACGATGCTCCTGCCTCAGCCTCCCAGAGTTCTGGGATTACAGGAGATTACACCACTCCTGGCTCTTGTTCTTTATTTTAATCTTTTTTTTTTGAGACAGGGTCTCACTATGTACTTCAGGCTGGCCGTGAAATCATGTGTAGCCCAGGATGGCCTTGAACTCATGGCAATTCTCCTGCCTCAGCCTCCAGAGTGCTGAGATTCTAGGGGTGAATTACTATGACAGGTCATCCGAATCTTTTTATTTCTAGATTTTCCACTTACTGACATCATCATCCCTCTGCCTTGTCTTCCACCACCCTCTCCTCCGATATTCAGTGTCCATTTACCTCTCTTATCTAAATATCATCGAATCTGTAATCAAATTCTATACTCTTCCCCTATTTTTGTTTCTCTAACTACCAAGCTCAATGGCAGAGCTACCTATCTGTCCACATTCTCAAACACAGGGAAAAAACCCACAAACTGGGCAGATTCACAATAACCAACCTTAGTTGGACCCTCAAAGCATTAAGGAAATCTGTTCTTTCCCTGTTCAGCTCTCTTATTATTCACATAAATAAGATTAACTCTTTAAGTACCTCCATCTGCTTCAAGTATTTTTTATTTTTAAATTTCAAATTTAAATTTACTCTGAAATATTTAAATTTATTTCATATTATAATTTATATAAAATTTTATAACAAAGACATTCATTTATTTTAATGGAATATAGAGTAAAAATAAGAAACAATGTAACATGGCTAATTATAGAATAGCCAGTAGAACAAGTTTCCTGATTGCCAGAAATTATCTCTACTCTGACAAAAAATACACACAGAAAGATACACACACACACACACACACAGACAAAATACATGCAGCATATATATTTTTGGTACTCTTCTTTTGAACTGATGATACAGTCACATAGATCGTATATTACAAACCTTTCCTCCTCATCCACCCAGTTTTCTCCTACCTGCTGTCGGTGGGCATCCTTCCAGTATTTTTTAATGCAAATATATGAATATATTCAAATATTTTTATCCCTCGTTTTCTTTGGTGCTGGGAATCACACACTCTACCTATAAACTACACTTTCCCCCAGACATCCTCTTTTTCTCATTAAAAAAATAGCATTAAGTGAGTACATATGTGTATGTGCATGCATGTGGATGTCCGTGCATACGTGTGTGTGTGTGTTCATATTTTGGAGAGAGAGAAGAGTCTCTTGAGAGGTGGATATTTTTATATAGATGTATTTGTGCATCTATATCCATTTTTATATGTGTATATTATGAGCTTTGAGTTTTTCATTTAAAATATATTTTTAAGTGAAAATTCTTTCCATGTCATTATGCAGAGAGCCATTCTCTTTTTGTTTTCTGGCTGTTTTTAGTAGTTGCATAGCATAATGTGATACATACCGTTTATTAATATTTTAACAGTTGTGTATCAAAGGACTCTTGATCTCTATCCAAATTTGGCTCTCAAAAGCAATGTTGAAGTAATATCCTAGTGTATTTGTCATTTTGATCATATGAAAGTGTATCTGAGTCAGTTCCTAGAAGTGGGTTAAAGAGGAAACCATTAGTAATTTTAATAGGCATTGCCAGCGTGCCTTCCACAGGGCATGTACCAGTTATATTCCTACCAGCAGTTTATGAGAGTACTTATTTTCCCATAGCTTTGGCAATCAGTGTATTATTCCATGTTTCATTTTTATTACTATGATAGGTAAATTATGGTAGGTGAGAAGCTTGTATATGTTTAAGAACTGTTTCTATACCTATTACTGAGAATATCCTTTGCTTGTTTTTTTTTTTCTTTTTAGTGTACTGCCAGTCTTTTTTTTCTCTATTTTTCTATATTTTGAAACTATTAAGAGGATTAGTCAATTGTTTCTGATATCGTTTGGCATTTTCCTCACTTTATCCTCTGTATTCTGCATTTAATTTTGATAAATTTGGCCTGTGGACTTTAAAAAAATTGCTGTATAAGTTATCAGTGTTTTTTATGGTTTCCAGATTTTTGAGTTACAATTACAGAAAACTTACTCTTCTAAGGTTTTTAAAGAAATTTGTCTATATTTTCTTTTAGTATATTTGTGGTTTAAATTTTGCATTACATTTTTGATTCCTTTAAAGATTACCTAATTGTCAGGGGCTGGGGATTTAGCTCAGTAATTAGAGTGCTTGCCTTGTAAGCACAAGGGCCTGAGTTTGATCCCCGGCACCACCAAAAAAAAAAAAAAAAAAAAAAAAAAAAAAAAAAAAAAAAAAAAAAAAAAAAAAAAAAAAAAAAAAAAGATTATCTAAGTGTCAAAATTAACATTTCGATGCTTATTCATTTTTGATAGTATGATTTATTAAAAATTTCATATTTGTCTTATTGATTTCACGTACTACTTTATGATAAAATAAATAAATGTTCTTATTTGAATTGATTGTTTGCCCAGTTTAATTCTCCTTTCTGTTCATTCATGTACCAATGACTTTCTGTGTTAGTTGTTAGAGCTGGACTAATACAATAGGTTTCTGAGCACTTGCGATGTGGCTAATATAAAATGTGATATGCCATGATTGAAAAATGCTCACTAGATTTTAAAGTTTTAGTTTAAATAAATATCCTAGAAATAACTTTTATATTAATCACATGTTGAAATGATAATATTCTGGGCATATTGTGTTAAATATATTTTAAGGTTAATTTTAAATATTTAAAAAATTTTGTAATTTGTAGATACTAAATTTATTTTAGATGATGTATGTGGTTTTTGTTATAATTCTATTAGCACCACCTTTGAGTATTTTTATTACCAGTTAGAGTTATTCCTACCTTATTCCTTTTTTAGAAAGCTTTCATGGTTATTTATCTTTGTTAATTTTTCTCACAGAAATTTAGAATTAGCTTATATATGTCTAAAACAAATCTATTGATATCTTATTGGAATTCAATATAATTTATAGAATCACTTAAAGATACTTTATATTTCCATAATATTGAATTTTCCTATCCAATGACATGGTATGTCTTCCAATTTATTCAATCTTGCTGACTTTTACTTTAGGACTCTTTTAAAGTTTTTCCTATAGAGGGTTGGAACATCTTTGTTAGGTTTATTCTAAGATACTTTATCTTTTTGTAGCTATTGTAAACATATCTTCTTTTCCACTTATCTTCTCACTTGCTCTACATATGAATGGTACTAATTTTTGTAAATTGATCACATTATTTGCTATCTTAATTTTCTTCCTTTTATATTATTTTTCTCTTATTTTATTCTTTCACATTTTCTAAAAATAAAATTACTCATCTATAAATAGGAAGAGAATTACTATGGTCTTCTAAGTGTTATGTCTTTAATTTTTATCTCTTGTTGGTACACCATTAAATAACAATGTTAAATATGCTTCTTCTTGTTTCAACTTTGGCAGAATTGCTTTAATTAGATGGAATGCTAGTTGGAATCTGTTCTCTTTCTCTCTGGAGCACACACAGTGTTCACATATTTTTATTTTAGTGATTGTTTAAAAATTTAGAATGGATGTTTAGTGTTATTATCTTTTCATATTTATGGAATATAAATTTTTCTTTCTACCTATCAAGTAGGTGAATTAGATTAGTAGATTTATAATGGTCCTTTTGGTGATGTAATTTAAACTTGAAAACTTCTTGATACTGTTTTTTAACATCTTCCTTAGGGTATTTGCATTGCTATTCATGAGTGAGATTTAACCTTGTGTTTTTTTTTAATTTTAATTTTTTTTTTTACCAAGAACATGTATTGGTACATTGTACATATACATAATGATCACATTCATCATAGTTTGTACCTGTACATGATATATCTTGGTTTCCTCCTTTCCCCTGCCATCCTTCTACTCCCCCGCCCCTCCTTATTTACAGTAGCTTTATTTACATTTTTCCATTTTTTTCCTTTCCTTTTCTTTTCCCTTTTCCTTCTTTCCTTTCCCCCTCTCTGTCTTTAGTTCTATTCCCATTTGAACATTGTCTTTCTTTTTCATATCATCTATTAGAGCTTTTTGTCTTTATTTACACTTACCATTTCTCATATCACAGAAACAATTCAATATCTGTGTTTTTTAATACTTTTTTTCATGTTTTTATATGAATGTCTTCATTACTACATAATTGTTTTATAAAATGTCTTGTCTTCGCTACTTTCTGGAACACTTAAAATTGCAGTGGAGGGGCTGGGGATTTAGCTCAGTAGTTAGAGTGCTTGCCTAACAAGTGCAAGACCCCGAGTTTGATCCCTGGCACCAAAAAAAAAAAAAAAAAAATTGCAGTGGAATATGCTCTGCTTTAAATCAATTACTTTTGGGGTTAGGGGTTTAGCTCAAGTGGTAGAGCACTTGCCTAGCAAGCACAAGGCCTTGAGTTCAATCCTGAGCACCTCCCAACAAACAAACAAACAAACAGCAAAACCCCTAAATAAATCAATTCTTTCCATCCCATCAATATTGAGAAGGGATTTCTATTTAAAGCCAGTTTGCACCAGTCGTGTTCTAGATCTTATCCTCTCCAGATGTCTAGGCTTTGAGCCTCTCGGTTCAGGATTTCTAGCTTTGTCCTCTTTGCTGGCCATTTTTTCAGAGTTTAAATATAGGCTCGCTTCTTAAATGTAAAATGTAAAATGCTGAAGTTCTGCTGAAGTACACTCCTAAGAAGCTTATTGATACATGAAAAACAAACCTTAAAGTCCAACTCTTCCTCCAATGTCTTTCTCTCCTTTACTGGTCAAATTCTTGGGAGAGTTTTCCACATACATAGTCCTCTTCTCCCGCCATAGTCACTCCTGAGTGCACTGTAATCTGTCCTCTCCTTTGTGTCACCAATCATGGTAGATCTGTAAATCTAACACCTGCCTGCACCACTCACCCTTTTCCTCTCTCTTGAAATACTCCCTTCCAATGGCATCTGTGGTCACCCCTGGCCGTTTTTCTGTGTCGCTTCACTTTACCAATTTCCATTCCCTCACAGTCAACTCATTTTACAAAAACCAAAACCTTTATATCCTGGAATTAATCATGCCTCCCTACCCAAGGACGTGGGTAATACTCTTTCTCTTGCAACATTATGTGCCTTAGTAAATTATACTTCCATCCACCAACTTTTGTAAACCAGCAACGTGGAAGTCATTCCTGTTATTACCCAATATCTTATATTCTCTGTCTTTGAGTAATGTTGACTCTTATAAATCTTAACTACTTCTTAAACCCATCTACTCTTCCATAATCCAAACCATTCAGCCACCATTTCTTAATGAAGGCTTTCAGATACCCCTTCTGACTGGAATTTCACTCCTCCTTCACCTGTCCCTATGTTAACACCAAACTGATCTTTCAAATGCGTAAAAAATGATGCCCGACATAAAAGCCCTCAGCAACTTTCCATTTCCTTCCGGGACTGTCCCTACTCCTTAACAGTTCTCCTTCCAAATTTTCCTCCTTACAAAATGAAACTCCACATTCATTCAAAAGTAGCAGTATTTCTTTCACTTAGTGCTGATCTAACATTTGAAAACATTCCCTTTCCCTCTTCATTTTACCTGAGAAATATTGGTGCTTGTTTTGGAAAACCATCTTTGACAGGTAAATTTAGCTAGCTTCTCTTATTATGAGTTTGTTTAGAGCCTGGCATTTCTAACTTAGGACTAATTCATAGCTGTATGAGAAAACTTTGAGCAGTTAAAGACTATCAATTCTTAACACTTAGGTATGGAATATTCATTAATTACATGATTAAATGGAAGAAGGGAGGAAAGAAATTTGTTAGAAGACAAAATTTGTGGAATTTTGAGTTGCTGGGATCAAGTGATAAAGTTTTAATTGCAATTTGATCTGCTAGGTTGGAGGAATGCATTCAGGGTTCTCAATTTGAGAAATGTGATTAAAGTAGTGTTTTTGAAAGATTAATTTGACATTTTTCTGTTGAATCAGATTAGCAACAGATTAGATGCAACTTTATAGTGAAGAGAACATCGACAAGTGGTGGCACATTAGAATCACTTGGTGGTCTTGAAAAACTATCCAAATCCCAAACTCTGGCCTGCAAAGATTAAACTCACTGAGTAGGAGAAACCTAGTGTTTTACTTTTATATGAAACCTTCATAGTCAGTCAGGGCTTTCTAAAATTAAAAGGTAATAGTATAATTGGCACGGCCAGAATATGTTCTTCCTAAGAATGGTTGAGTATGGGCGGGGAGTTTTTAAATCTAATCGACCAGAGAATTTCTTTATAGGATTAAAGAAACGGAAAAGTAGAAGAGGGGGGCTGATTTCAGGAAAGATAATGAGTAACTTTCAAGAATATTGATTTTAATGTTGCAAAAATACACTTAATGGAATGACAGGGAACTGAAAATGCTTAAGTCTGTGTAAGAAATCTGCTTTGCTCAGAGATTTAGGAATTTTCCTGTTATCCTCTGTTCCCTTCAAATCTTTTCCATGTTCTTTTTCTTTCTGAAAGGCCCTTTCACACACAAAAGGGTCTATATATGTGTGTGTATGTATCTGTCTGTCTATCTATCTAGCTAGCTATATGTGTGTGTGTGTGTATATATATATCATTATATAATCACACATGCAGTAACTCGTACGTGTGTGGTGTGTGTATGCTCATGCATCTGATCATCTCCCACTCAGTTATGGCTCAGATGGCTCTTGTCTCCTCATGAAGGTGCTTCCTCTTCTCTGCTGGGTTCACTGTTTTACATACAGTTCAATTTTTTTTATCTTTCCATTAAGTCAGTTCTAAGCCCTTTTAGGTCAAGAACGTTGACCTAAACATATAAGGATATGTTATCATGAACATGCATACAGTGTGTATTGTAAATATTTGTAGAAAGAATTAGTGATCAAAACATGAGACAGGATGAATCTTCCACCAGGGAAAATACTACAAGTCAAATATTGAATTATAGGAGGCAGCTGGATGCCTCAAATGGTGCCAGATAAAGAGAAAAGCAATGAAAGTAACATCAAATGAGAGTTCCAAAAGGCCAAAGATTGTGAGGAGCTTTATCATGCTAAAAGAAAGGGAAGTGTGCTTGGTTGAACAGTTAAGGGATCATACAAAAATATTTTTTCGAGCAGAAACTTGAAGGGAATCTATAATAGTGAGTGAATTCTTAAAGAAGAGGTGTGGTAGCCTATTGTACTCACTTTATGAATATGACAGTCCACAGCCATGTCCAGTGTTATATTAATGAATTAATGGCATGTCACTCAATCCTATTAACGTTCATCATGCAGAGTAAAATGCAAGTGATTCCTGTGAGATGTTAATAAGTCAGGAGCACTAGAAAGGTCAAATGATGTGATTTTATTTTTATTTTTATTTTTTGCTTTTTAAATGAAGAAGACTCCTGCACACTTGGAGACATAAGGAAAAAAGCCCACTGCAAAGGAGAGATTGAAAATGCAGGAGAGAGGGTGTGAATATAGTCTTTTAAGATTCATTTGTGGGTGAGAAGAGAAACTTTGTGAGCCCAGTTAAGGAAGACAGCTCATGAGACATGGATACGGACATCTTTTGGTCCAGGTTGCAATTTATATTGGAGGATTCGTGGAGCAGTGGAGCTCAGGTGGTCTTCACCGTAGTTATAACTTCAACTCCTTCTGTATTTCATGACCAGTATTATCTTCTGATACTGTTTGAGACACAGAATAAGGAAGACAGTTTGGCAGCGTTTGACCATAACCATTTCAGAGGGGAGTTTCTCTGTTTGTTGCATGTGTATATGTATGTTTTAGGAAAGTATCACTATACTCAATTTTGTCAGTCTTTTCCAAACATGTAAGCATACTGATTTCAAGCTTGTTTACCTATTGGAATTATTTGATTCTCTACCAGAGATTTATAACACTAAAAAAAAATCCACAGGTTGTATTAAATGTCCTTGTGGTTTATTCCTCCACTTCGTAAAGCACACAGAACCATAGTACATTTGTCTGACAAATATATTTATATCAGATAATATCAGACCTGTTATCATCATTTGCACTCTGTCTTAACAATACAAACAGAGACATACATATAAAACTGGGTTTACAAGAGATATCATTATTAATTTCCACATAACTAAATGTTGTTTGTTAGTTTCAAAACTTTAGGGTATTAAGATAAATAGCAACTATGGCTCTATTTTATGTTCCTGGAAATAATACATTCTAAAGAGGATTCTATTAAAATATGAAGAAAAAAATACCAAATTACAGATAGTTTGAATGATAATTCAAAGGCAAAAATCTGTTTTTTATATGAAGGGAAATTATTACACATTATTGTGATTACTGAAAATTCATAGAGCTGATAATCTATTAAGATTGTCAAATAATCCCCAAGCTAAAAACTGCTGCATATTTCCTGTAACAATATATACAATGAGATGATATTGTTTACATTATGATTTCAACATTTATTCTTTTCTTTAAAAATTAAGGAATATTATAGAGATTATTTTTCACCAGAATGTCACCCCAATGCGTAAGATTTAAAACAAAGATTTTGATATTTTCTTAATGTATATCTAGAAGTTATGTAATCACAGAAATTAGATAAAAAGGATAAATTTGTTCATAATCCTGTAGACTAAAAATACATAAATATTTAAATTTCTTGATCATTTGTAATCATAATCTAAATGCAATCTTAATATGCTGAATTTCCAATATCACCATGTCTCTCTAGATCTCGTTTTGATATATCCACACGATTCAATTAATCAAGCTAATATACAAGTATTTAAGTAGTTCCATATTGTAGGACAATTACATTGTTTACAATTTTACTCACTGTAGATAATGTTGGAATATACCTTTTGTATATATCCCTTTTTCTTTCTTTTGGCTTTGAATTCACCAGGTCTATGTTTAATCTCAGTTTCTGATAATGATTTGATCAAATTGTGTAACTTTCCTAAACTATAGTGTCCTCATTTGTAAAATGGAGTCATTATCCATTACCTTGCAGGGTTTCATGGAAAATCCAACAAATGTGACATTCATTCCACACATATCTATTGGGCACACATCTGTGGCAGATACTTTTCTAATTTGTAGGGATACTATGCTAGAGAAAACACAATCTCCTGTTAGCTATCATACTACTTGCATAGGACAAAATATACAATAAAGTCAGTCTCTGTGAGAAAAAGTGAAGCGGTGTAAAGGGACAGGGGGCTGGATAACTTTCCAAAGAGTGGTGTCTTGGAGTTTCAGATAAAATAAGACTGAGAAGACAGAGAAGTATGGAAACTAGTGGAGCAAACCTGCTGGCCATCTGAGAGGGTGGAGTGAAGGAGAATACCAAAAGCAAAACAATCCCAGCAAGTGAAGTGGAGCAGGAAAAAATAGTGAAGCAGAAGCAAAGGGAATGAAGGAATCAGAGGAACTTTGGTCAGAGATAAGTGAGTAATGAGGGAGGAGGTGGCTCATCATTCAGACCTTTGGTCATTGAAAGAATTTGGCTTTTTCTCTGAGTGGAGTAGGAATTATTGCAAGAATTTGAGCAGAGAGGAGACTCAGTTTGAATTTTAAAAGTTTTGTTTTGGCTGTTCCGATGAGACTATATTCTAGATTGGCAGTAGTGAATGCAGAGAGACCATTAGAGAGACCACCTTAAAAACCAGGCCATAACTAATGGCAGTTTAGAATAACATCATTCAGACAAGTAAAAAACCATAGTTGCATTTGGGTCTTACCTAACATCAAACTAAAAAGACTTGCTGACAGTGAGCTGAGTATTTGACAGAGAGGGGAGTTAAAGAATTCCTCCTAGTTTTGTAGTAAGGAACTGAAAAAAAGTAGCATTATCACTTCAGGATATTTGGAAAGTTCAAGTGTAGAAGAAAAAAATCAGAATTTTATTTGGAAGGTATGATATTTGACAGTCGAATATGTGAATCAAGAATTCAGAAGAGAGGTCTGTCCAGATAATTACATTTGAAAATCATCAGTGCGTGGATGGTTCCCAAATCCATGATCCTGATTGGTGAAGCTGGGGAGGAAGTGTTCTAGAGGCCGGGCCAGAGCAGAGCACCATTTAGATGTCGGCCAACAGGGAGAAATAAAAAATGGAGGCAAAGAATCATGAATCTGAGGAGGAGAACCAAAAACAATTGTCTTCTGAAAGCCTATTGAAAAAGTTTTTCTATAACAATGCAAAATAAGACTAAACTATTAAAAGGATTTTAAATGTTTCCTCTATCAATAAATGATAAACATTTGAGGTGATATAATGTTTATCCTGCTTTGAACATGACAAAATGTATACATGTATCAAAACATCATATTGTGATGCATAAACATACATAGTTCTTATGTATCAGTTAAAAACCAATCCAGTAAAACTGCTATTTCTCATGTATTATATTTAGAGAGCAACTTGATAATATCCATAAATTCTACAAATGCATTTGTCTTTCAACCCAGGAATCTCACTTCCAGGAAATTCTAACTCATATGTAATGCAATATTGTGAAACTATGCATGAATAACACTATTCAATGATATAATTTACATTTAACAAGAGACCGGAAGTAGCCTAATGCTCATCTGTAGGAGGTAGGCTATATAAACTGTACTGCACACACATGATGGAATATTATGTAGTTCTAAAAGACAATGAGGGAACTCATTAAAAAAACCAGTATGTATGACAGGATCTCCATTTTGTATTATGAAATGAAAATATATATAGTATTATGCCAATTTTCATAATAAAGAGAGGAAATAATGTTACATATCTATAGTTGCTTATATATAAACAAATATTTGTATATGTATATAGTTTATATATAAAATACAGTTGCTACATAAAATATAGGTGTTTACATATATTTAAAATCATTTTGATATTTTAATTACACTTTTTTAGGAAAGGAGGTAAGAAGGAAATAGAGAATAGTTATTTCAGCATTGGAAATAGGTTGTCAAGATAAGCTCTGAAATTGACCTTTAGGTTTGGCAAACAAGAGATTTAAATAAAGACAATGCCTTCTTGAAGTTGTGTTAAAAAGAGGAAATAAATGGAATGGTGGTGAGAAGTGAGTGTGAGGTGAATGGAAAAATGCTACTGTGTTTGCATACTGGTGAGAATAATGGATTAGAGGAGAAAACATTGGTGACACAAAAGGGGATACATTTGCTGGAGTGGGTGAGAGACCTAGCAATGATGGCACACTCTCCCTCTATGCCTTTTGAATTTCCATTCTAATTTTTAATTCTAATGCAAACTACAGCCAAAGCATACTCAACAGAAATGTTGAATTGCTTCCTTCATTTCTTTACATCTCTGCTCTTTTATCTATTTCTCCATTTTGTGACCTCAGAAAAACTGATTAGATCAGAATTTTTAGGATTATAAACCAAGCTTTTTATGTAGATAATCTAATTTTCAAATTCATCCTGTGAACTTGGTATGAGTATTACCATTTTCCAGGTAAGGAAAACATGTTTATATTAATTTGCTTGTGCCTACAATGTATAACGGCACATTACAGATTCAAGGGTCAGCTCTGTGTGAACCCAAAACCCCAAAATTTCTCCATGTTGCAGTGACTTCTGTGAGTATTCCAAAAAGTTTTTAAAGAAGCTGAATGTCACCTCTAGCAACAATAATTTTTCTTCTATTTGTTCATTCACTAAACATTTATCGGACACCTATCTCGCATGGAAATAAAGGAATAATGAGATGGACATGTCTGCTGGTATCATAACGCCTGCCATCTTTTTCAGGGTGAGAGACTCAGAAAATCACTAAGAGTACAAGAGATACTAGAATAGATGAAATGCGATCTAAAAGTCAAAATAATTATAATAAATTATTATTGAAAAATTTGTCAAAGATCACAAAATAAAATATCTTTTGATGATGAGACTAAAACTGCTCAATATTTCATGATACTAAGTATGTATGGAAAAGAGTTTACTTTATTCTTAATTTGATCTTAACATACTTAAATTTAATCACAGTTTTAGAAAACTTGAAAATAAAACTATTTTTAAGTGTTTCTTTGGCAATTTCTCAAGAGGTTTATGAAGGAATTATCAATATAATCTTTGATCTTTAAGAACATGTTCTGTTGTCCGCTAGAGAAAACTGCGGAAATAAACAGTTTGCAAGTCTAGAGTAGAATGTGATCTTGACTTTTTTTTGCAATAACTGACTGGCACAAACAAAATAACAAAGAAGTACAAGTCACAATATCAAAGTGTAAGAGGTATGGAAAGAGACAAAATTGAAGGAGACATAATAAAAAAAGAAAAATAACATAATGCTCTCAAAATTTTTGAACAGATTGTCACGACATACAAAAAATTGTCAGTAGTTTTATATATTGAAATCTATACCCCGTCTCAGTGCCATGAGAACTAAAAAGAATAACACAATGTTTACCTTGTAAGGATTTACCCCCTGGAAGGTACAATGTGCATATTTTCTTCTCTAGCAGAGAATAAATGGAAGAATATTCTCTGAGTAATATTTGAAGAGAATACCCAGGTACTTTGATATCATGTGCAGAAAGGGGAAAATCTGAGGGTTGTCCCGGGATGGAAAATAATCATAAATTTCATTATACAGTTTCTGCTTTCTTCAATCAGAGATCTCGTGGCTTGAAAATTCCACAACAGTTTCCTGTCATTTACAGATAGAGAACCACCCAACAAGACAGACAACATGGGTCATCCCATCTGATCCTTGTCATCTCCAAGGCTGGTCTCCTGCCCTTGTCACTTTCTAAATTCCATCTAATTCCAGAATATCTGACTCTTCGGCAGTCCCGCCCTTCATCTGAAATGCTATTCTGCCTGCTGCTGTTTGTTTGATGAGCTCTTATTCACTTGTCAAAACTCAGATCAAATTGTCACCTGTCTGGAATGACATCCTTGACCCCGCAGAGTGGAGTCAATCATCTCTGCTCTTCTGTTCCCACAGTGTATTTCTTTGGTCTCCAGGAGGGATTTTCTTGTTTAAATGTCTAGCTCCATTCCTACACTGGTAGCCCTGGGAAGGCAGCATATAAGTCATACTGGTATCATTACCCAGAGCCTGGGCTATACTTGATGTTTAAACAGTGTGGGCTTAAAAAGCCATTTAGGGCCGATGTACTGGGGATGAACCTCAGAGAATAAAAAATAAGCTTCTAGGGCCGTTAGGTTTGAGCCTATTGCATGAAGATTTGTTACTACTGGTGAGAGGGAGATAAGGCCAAAGATGCAAATGAACTGGAAAAAAAGGGTAACTAGAGTTGGACAAATTTTGGAGGAACTGCATTTCCTATGTTTCAGAGTTCATTTCTAAAGGGCGCTGCTTCCAGTGTTTTATTGGTGTGTGTAATGTCTGGAGCCATTTACTTGTCCTTAAGATGTTCCTTGTAGCTATAAGGCTATATCTAAATTAAAGCTAATGACCAAACTGAGATTTTTTTCTCTATTAATGTCTAGCAGGAAGGAGTCATTAGCAAATTTATGAATTAGAGTCTGTTTATAAGTTATGGAAGAGAATCATTGCATATTCCCATAAGCAATTCTCTTTATTTTAAAATGTAAGTATAGCTGATAGGTTCAATGAGCAAGACTCATGGTGTGTAACCAAAAGCTACCATTATTCTAATAAAATTTATTCAGTGGGAAGAAGCTCTTTCTCTGACTGTGGATACATATGCATGCAGTCCAGCGTTCTGTGTGTTCTTAGGTAATAAAAGGCCATATAGCCATTTTAAGTCACAAACATAGTCCCCACTGAGAAATTAGGAAGGCCTAAGGGCACCATGTAATAATTAAGAGTCAGCTCCACTCACAGAGGAACTTCCTGTGCTAACTAAGGCCTTGGTGCAGCCCTGTGCTCGGCTTCCTCCGCTGTTTCTTGCCCCTCCTTCTGGCTAGTTGTGATATTTGATGGTGCCAGGGCTGAAGTTCCAGAAGGATGATTGGGAAGGAAGCTGAGAAGGTCCTCCTTGGCTGATACTGCTGTATGGTGGCAGTGGGAGCTTAAATCTGTTTTTTTTTTTTTCTTCTTCTTAGGGGCTTAAAATGTTATTTATTTTTAATGAGGAAATGATTATGTATGTTTATGATATACAATGTAGCACTTTGACTGATGTATATATTATAGAAAGATTTAATCAAGCTAATTAACATATCTGTCACCTCATAAATTTATTATTTTTTGGAGTAAGAATGTTAAAAATCTGCCACAGCACTGTTGAAATGTGTGATACGTTAACTGTGGTCACCACATAGTACAATAGTTCACCAAAACATATTTATTCAGTTTAATGGATGCTTTCTAATCTTCGATCAGCATCTTCCCTTTTTCCAATTCCCTCCTTCTCCCAGCCTGTGGCAACTACCTTCACTCATTGACTATGACTTTGACTTTTTAAAATTTCCCATGAAAGTGAGCTCATGTAGCCTCAGACTTTTGGTACCTGGCTTATTATGCTTAGCATTATGTCCTCCACTCTATCCACTTTGCTAAAAATTACAATATTTCTTCTCTGTAGAGCTTCTCGTCTCACTCTTCAGAGATCCTCATTGGGATCCTAAGAAGTAGATAATTTGAGTCTTAGGTGATGCATTGTCCTCTGACTGTTCTTTAATCAGCCCCTTGCGGATCTACTCCAGCTGGGATCACCTTGCCTCACCAGACAGTCCTCTTTAGCCACACTGTCACAGGCTCTTGCTTGCCTTGGACTCAGTTGTGAGTCCATCTCCTTACAAACAGTAGAATGCAGCCACCTCTATCTCTTTCACTATCTGCACCTCACACAGAGAGCAGAGACTTTTCCCTTTAGATTTGTTAGGCACACATTAGACTCCAGTCCACGAACTCCAGGTAATACTTATCAGACACACATTGTAGCACATCTCTCTGGACTTCAGTGAAGGGGACGGTATCTCTGCCTTCCCACCCGTGCACATCGGTGACTGTCCCCACAGAGTGACCCTCCTTTCAGATCCTCTCAGTCTTCACAAACTTCACCATTTGGCACCATTGGTGAGGATGGTGGTTTTCAAGAGCTACAATCGTTTGTCAACTATTCCTTTTTAAATTCTGAAATCTGGTAGCTCCTTTGGAATACATTCTTTATGCTGTCTTGGTGAATAAAGCAAAATTTCAAATTTGAAGTCTCATCAATGAAGTACACATTCATAAAATAGAAATACTCATAAATCTGAATGTATTATCCTTCACTGAAAGATTATTAGCTCTTACATATGAATTTAAAGGTCTGTATAGAGGCCTCTAAAAACACATTGATTGATTATTCTTTATGCTCTTTTTATTTCTTTCTGCTTTTAACTTTGGTCTTGGTAAACTTACAGGTCTAGTGAGTAAGGAGTTGAACATGTGAATCTTAATTGATTTTCAAAACTTTTCTAGCTACTGAATGGATTGGATTCCAGCACATATGCATATATGCTTATTTGAAACAGAATAAGTAGCTCACAAGAGTGGTATAATGAATGAATTAAATTTTAATCAAGAATCTGGGTGAGAGGAACTTAGCATACAGCCTCTGACATGAATCCTCAGGGTACAGGGACATATAGTAACATTAGGAGAAGAGGGATTTTTTTCTTCTTCATTTCTTAGCCTGAGTTTAACAAAACATTTAAATAACCTTTTTATGTCATAAGATACAAAGTTGCATATATATGTGTGTGTGTGTATATATATATATGATGAACGAGATCTAATGTACAACATGAAGACTATAGAGAATGAAATTGTACTGTATTTGGAACTCATGCTAAATGAGTAGATTTTAGCTGCTGTTCTCACAAAAAGAAAGAAAGAATGAAAATGAAAGAAAAGTAAAGGAAAGGAGTATGTAAAATGATGGATATGTTTATTTGTTCCCTGGAGTAATCTTTTTACTACCTATATGTATCCTGTGATATACTGTATAAGTTAAATACACACAATGAAACTTACTTATTTAAAAAGTAAGTAGCCATTTTTTCTTTGGTATCCTTGTGTCTTCTTTGTACCTTTTCCACTTCTACTCAGTGTATTCTCTCAGTTCTCTCAGCTCTAGTCTGCATCTTCCTTTCAGTTCCCATGTGTTCCCTACTCCCTGTGGGGAACCATTCTTCATCTCGGCACAGTTAACCTAAGCTGTAGATGGCAGCAAGTGTTCTGACTGGGTTGATTCATACCAATGTTTAAATGGTAGGAACCCAATCTGTCCCTGCCAGGCATCCAATGTTTGTATTTTTAAAAAGGAGGCTTATTATTCCAAATTAATTTAATCGGTGATCTGTGATAAAATCAGGGCCCAGTGTACGTTGAGTTTTCAATAGTATTTATTGAATCAGTGAATGGATGTTGGGTTTTCAGTCAATATAAAAAGTGAAGCTTTTTATATAATTTAGCAAAGATATTTTCAGACAGGGATGGTACTTTCTGAGGCATATCAGACCTACCTTCAGGGCCGGCTTCTTAAGCTGTTTTGACCTTTCACAATTTTGACGATAAAGTCCACAGAGTATCTTAAAAATCTAAAACTTTTCACAGCTGCATGCCTAGAAGTAGAAAAAATAAGCAATGGGAGAATGGGGCTTTGGGAAGTGGGACAGTGAATGTACTGGCTAAGAAAGAGACTTTTAAGTCATAATCTGTAAATTGAAGGGATCTGAACTGAAATGCAATATGGGTAGAGTGAAAAAATTGAGTGTTGTGTCAACTTTAATTAGCTTTTTGACGAAATAATCTGGATACTTCTGTTAAGTCCATATAACATGAGCCCTAGCACTTTTTTTTCCCGTAGTTACTTTCCTTCTCTAAACAAATCAAATTGTGCTGAAGGCCACATCCAAAATCAAAAGGCATAACACAAAGAAGTTGGGTCATGTGCACAAGTAGCAACAGACAATATCTGAAGAGGGGGCTTAGGAGTCTGCTTGAGCTACACCTTAAGTTAGGAGTCAGGGTTGCTGCTTTTG
Source organism: Hystrix cristata (assembly GCA_004026905.1). Classification (NCBI taxonomy): domain Eukaryota; kingdom Metazoa; phylum Chordata; class Mammalia; order Rodentia; family Hystricidae; genus Hystrix; species Hystrix cristata. Next base: position 143,741 of record PVJO010000476.1, on the reverse strand, counting down.
ACTTGTTTTTCTCAGCCCAGGCAATAGGTAATTTGGTCTGCAAAACAATAAGAAAGGCAATATTGAATAATGCATGCACACAAAGTACTTGAAATTACTGTATAATGAACTCTATATAAAACAGCCCTTTGCTACCATAAGTGGGCACAGCTAAACCAGAGCCTTTTCCAAATAAATACTAATGTGGAACATTGGAGGAAAAATAGCTTGACAAATTCAATATATGTTTCACATTAGAAGAATGAGGCTCTGGGGTTAAAAAAATAGTGGAGGGGAAGAGAGAAAAAGAAATCACAAATGTGCAAATAATCAGACGCTAATTGGACTCCCTCAAAGTAGAGTTTTGGAACTTAGTATTTGTTTAAGAGCAATGAATTTTGAGCCTTTACCACTGCACATTGAAGATGATCCTCCATGCACTTTAAGAGGTCATGGTACCTTTTAATGCAGCTACAGGAATACTGCTGTAAACACTGCACAGATCATAATCTTCAAGCCTCAGATAGGCTGCAGAAAGATCTCATTTGTGAAAGTAACCAGTATGTTTTCATATTGCCAGACATCTGCTCTTGGCTAAGAACAACATGAAAGGGGATTTGTTTTCTGGTAGGGTTTTTGTCCCCCCGCAAAGGAAGATCTTCTTCTGAATTAATTGACCATCTCAACAGAATGGCCTACATATGTATCTGCAAATTTATCTAATTAGGGCCTCCTTTTGGGTTATAATTATCATTTAACTCTTGTAGATGCTTAATGACATTCTTGTCCTTTCACTGTACATTGGGCTTAGCAACTGCAAATGCAAGGTGCAAGATATCTGGGGAGATGTAAATATGTAAGAAAATAGAGAACGTAGCATTCAGTGGGGACCTTTGATTTGCATACATCAGGCATGGAATGCTTCTGTAATTTTACAATTTGCAAAAAAATTTTAAAGTTTAGGAACCTGAACTCGAAGAGGTTAAATGTTCTTTGGCCTGTAAAATGGAAAAACTGGATTTCAAATGTAGAGCTTTTCTACCCTCAATCTCAAGATTGTCCTTCTGCATCTGGTTACCTTAAGGGACTTCCTGGCTATGGGAAACATAAGACTTATTAAGCACAGGAACACTAATCACCTATGCAGGGCAGTGATGGGTAGAAAGGAGAGCCACACAAACTTCTTCACTTTTCTCCAAATAGATCCTCACTTGACAGTATCTGCTGAATGTGCTTCGTGTTTCAGTGTTTTCTCCCGGAGATACTGCAATATTTTCTGGGTTAAAACTTTTATCTTCACTGTTATTTGACCTTACAGTGCCAAGCAGAGTATTGGTATATAAGGGAAAGATTCCGTTAATGTATACTGTCCTATCTGAAAGGATCCCAGGAGTCCCAATAGAACCCCTGTTTGGCCAGGAAGGTGAGCTACTTAATATACTTCCCAGCCATTGCATTCTGATGCTTTAAAATTTACAAGCGGGCTGGGGATTTAGCTCAGTGGTTAGAGTGCTCGCCTTGCAATCACAAGGCCTTGAGTTCAATCCCCGACTCCAAAAAAAAAAAATTTTGCAAGCATATCATGCTACCTATTGGACTATGAATTCTAAGTACTCCTATAAACTATGCTCTTTTTCTAAAGGTGCTTCCTCCTTTGTTTAAGCAGCAGAGGACCAGAAAACTATTTTCTCCAGAATAATTTTGTGTGGTATGTTCCATGTCAAAATGCTGTGGTGCCTAATCAATAGCAGATCATATCAATCAGCCCTCCTCGGGTTCACTGTAATTTCACAGCCGATCCCACACACATCAGCTGTGTGAGCGGTGTTGGCATTCTGCCCTCCGAACAAGGTAAATATGGTTAAAATTGGACCATGAAATCAGTGGAAATGTTCCTTTGGCGATATTAATCAGATTTGGAAACCGAACCCAGTATTCTCAGTGTTGTGTTTTTCTTTAAAAAAAAATATAAAATTTTGTTAAAGATGAGAAAAACAGAAACTCTCAAATAAACATACTGGAAGGATTTTAAGTGGCCTGTCTACCGATATTAACTGTGGAATCTGCTGCAGGGAAAAAGCAAACTAGTGCAAAATGAGCATTGTGTCCGATTTCCATCCTCTCTGATAAACACTGAACATTTGATATATTTGAAATACCTTGGAATTAAGTCAAAATGTCAGTAGAGCTACCAGACATATTTGGATAGTGTATTAGTTACCTTTCTAGAGTCAATGGTTTGCCAGAAAGCAGATTTAATACAGGACATTTACAAGTTACAACATTCTCCCATAAGCCAAATGCAGGAAAAGTCCCGAGTGTCTGTCTATGCACTGGGACCCAAAAGATCCAATCAAGCACTGGGAGCCCACGGCACTGTTCCGTGTACGTTGTGTCTGCATTAAATGGCTGAAGAAATCTTTACGGGAACCAGGATACAATGCTCATGGCAGAGATGAAGACCAGAGAGCTGCCCTGAGAGAACAGGAGCAAGCCTTGATGACAGCAAGGCCCCGAGCTCCTTCTTCCATGAGAACAGCCGAGTGCCCTTCAGGAGAACCAGCCACAAAAGAGTTTATCCTGGGGAACACCCGGCCCCCATCTTCTGCTCCTGTTCTCCTTTCTGCTGTGTCGGCAGCAATCCTCAGATGGATCCTCTACTCCCAGAACCACATTGACTCAGTTCAGCTGGGCGTTCCTGCTCAAGTTGACCATATCAGTCCATCACATATAGATTGGGGTGGCCAGAGAAAGAGCACTGGTCAGAAAGACGGGATATAAGCTTCAACCCTGGCTCAGTTGTAACCCGTGTGATCTCACAGAAATCTTTTAGCTTTTGTCCATTTCAGTGATCTCATCTAGAAAATGAGGGAAATTATACTTTCCTTTGCCTACTATGGATACGGTGAGTATCCAACAATATTATTGATGTGTGCTAGCACTGAGAAACATTCTAAATATATGATCATCTTATTATCCACAGATAACGGTGTTAAAATGAAGACCTAATTTGATGTATCTGAAAGTGTTAAGCAATAAAATACCCTCTCAGTCAGATCATGGCAATATCGTTCGTTGATGACAACAAAATATACAAGTATAAATTGCCTTTCTTACTAACTGTTCCCTACTGTTTCCTAAGGAACATCCCCTTTCACCCCTAACAGAAATTAGCCTGTAGAAATCTGTTATTGTGACATTTAAGCGTCAGACACTCATTTTACCAGTTCACTGCTTTCCTTTTTACTGTCCCTGGTGGTAAATTCGCCAGAGATGGAAGTGCTGGGAACATGCAGGTTGGGTCTTTGGATTTCCAGCAGCGGTAATTGCCTAACTGCTTGGATGTCAGTGGTTGGTGTTCAAAAGGACTTCACTAACTGAGATTTACAAGTTGCCCTCTTTGATATTCCATTAAGAGTATCGTACCAGGAAAGTTTACTTTCAGTAATTGTTAGAAAAACATGTGAGTCAGGTGTGTAGAGCTCTCCTCACTGCAGCTCTGGACTCAACAAGGCAGTAAGGCTTTGGGAAATGGGTGGGAGCTTTGAGAGTGAAGGCCTCTGCTCAAATTTTAGCTCCTCATTTTAACATACTAGTTGAGATGACATTGATTTAAAACTTTGAATTATTCAGAGCCTCAGTTTCCTCATCTATGTAAAAAGAAGGATGTGCACTCAGTTCTTTAACAAGTGTGTCCTGAGCACTTGCCATATGACAGATATGTGCTGGGTGTGAAGGAGTCAGCCATGACCACCAAGGAATGCCTAGAAAGTGTTTGCTTGTAGTAGGGAAATCAGAAAGGAAAGAGACTTTTGATACCAAATCAAGATAATAGGCCTCTCACCACAAAATTTAGTGAGGAATCAACGTGGAAGTGTTATGGGGCACTCAGTACTCATCAGTATCCTTAGGGTATGGGTTGTAGCACTCCTAAGCATTCCACAAATCTATGGATACTCCAGTCTCTTACATAAAGTACTAGAGTGTTTGCCAGTAACTAGACATCACTTGCATATTTTAAATCATCTCTGTATTACTTATAATGCCTAATATAATGTAACTGCTATAAATGCTATTTACAGAGTTCTTATACCGTTTAGGGAACAATGACAAGAAAATAAATATGTACAGTTTCAGCACAGACACAACCACACAACTGTTGTAGGCCAAACTACATAGCAGTTGAACAGTGCTGTCACAGTGCCGCAGAGAGACTGAGCACCCGTGAGTGGCAGGCGGCCACAGGAGAGTGTGCTTGCACAGCACTTCATTCTTACTGGCCTGGCAATGTAGTGTTTGGTGAGTTGTAAATTCAAATTTTAGTTTTGGGACATACATATATACAGTTTGAATCCACAGATGGGGAACCCATAGACATGGAGGGTTGACTATATTAGGTAATTATGAGATGAAAATAATAAAATGGGGATAGGTGGAAAAGAAACTTGAAAGACATGTTCAGAGAACAGTATTTGAAAGCAATTAAAACTACCAGTACATTTAATAATTCAATAATAATAATGACATTATTAATTAATTTCTGTTTGCTACATACTATTATGTGATTTACATATATTATCTCACTTTGTTTGCTTTTCCTACTAGTGAGAAATTTATTCTTGTCTCCTTTTACAGAGGAGAAAATTGAAGCTTGGAGAGGCTGATTCTCTCCGGACACACTGGTAGTGTGTGAGGGACTTAGAATCGGATCCCAGGTATTTTAATGCTAAGCATTCATACATTTTAACACCATCCTATACCACCACAACAAGAATTGAAATATTTTGGAAATAATATTGCTTAAATATTTGCTCTGTCTACACTACTGCATATATAGAAAAAGCCTCTGATATTCAAGAATTGAGACCCATGAAGAAATTTCATATTCTGATTTCAATACTTTTTTCTCTCTTTGAGTTTTCAACTTTCACAGCAGAAAGTTCCTAACTAATATATTTCCTTGACAAATAAAATAAAGCAACTGTGTTGTTCTACCTGGAAATCTTTAAATTATCTCTTTAGACTTTCAGCACACAATTTACAAGTGACAGGCAACATATTTCATTATCTTTATGTTTGAAATAACTTTCAAAGAGAGAGGAAAGGGGCGTTTGACATTACTGTAATCAATTCTGTCAGAAATATTATTGGATTTACCTGATTTCGTGAACACAATCATTTTTCATTGTTATTCTGAGTTTTCTCAGATGTTTTACAGGAGGCTAGCATAAATAGTAAAATATGTTTCGCTAAGACATCTGTTGAAAGAGTAATGAGGATGTGCTTTGTCGAGCAAAGATACTGTGTAAGCTGTGACAGTGTCTTCTGAGAGCAAAGCAGCAAGTGGCCAAGTGTCCTTGGGCAAACGCAGACTCCACACTACTCCAACAGGCAGGGCGTTCAGTGTCTCAGAGCCTGGATGGGTATTGGACTCAGCTGGGGACAGAAGGAAATGATAGACAACAGGGCAGTGAAAAAATGCAGCCTGCGCAGCTGGGAGAAAGCCCAAGCTCGGGCAAATGTATGAATCAGTCTATATTGGCATCAATCCAAAGAGTCTTGCTCAGATTTAGTACTTTACTGGGCTGAAAAATCTCTGTTTCAAGATTCATTTTTCTGCCTGGTTATCATTTATAAGTTGGGTTTTTCTGGTTGGGCCTTAAGGTGGAGGAAGGCATAGGGCAGGCAGCCCTGTGTGACCCTTGTTCAATAATGGCTTGGAACATTCTGAGAAAAACTACCTGGGTCCCCCACTATGTAGATGAAGGAAGTCTTCTTTTATTCCCAGCACAATTTAAAACTGAGACAGAACTATGCATTTTAAGTTAAAAAAAATTACCAAACCCTTAAAATTTAAAAATTACCATTGTATGTCCTTAGTTGACTCTTGACTGTGTATAACTTGTTGTCTTATTTGGTTCTCTAAATAAAGAGATTCATTGGTCTTATGTATGGAATCTGAAAGAGTATCTGGCAAAGGCCTTTGATAAAAATCAAAAGAGGAATATTATCCTTGTTTTACACATGCAGAACCTGAATATCTAAGAATGTAATGAAATTATCTAATGACTCATATATTAAGGGACAAAGGAGACAGTGCTTAAAATCTAGATATTCTACATACAATACCAAAAGTTTGGATTTGGAAATTTTTGCCATATATTTACAATAGAGATGTGAATGTTGATTTCACTTGTTCTAAATGTTCTACTCCTCACACTAATTGCTAAGCACTTTGGTTTATAGGCCTGTGCACAACTCATTTGTGTGACTCGCATGCATATTTATATAAAACAGGAAATATTCTTAAAATTATTTAGGGGAGACATTAAATGAAACTTTGCTTCCAAAAACATAAAGGGAAGAGAGATGTTATTTGTTTCTATCCTGGGTTATTTTTTGCTATTGAAATAATATTTTGACTTTTTAAAGAGTAGTTTTCCAGGAGAGAAGTGTAGAGCAGTGTGATTTCTATTTTTGTATTACCAGGGTCTAGCAAAGCAAAGGGGCAATTCCAAATCAATAAAAGATTATAGGACATTTAAAAGTTTGAAAGTGTGGAATTCTCTTGAAGAAAAGCAGTTTCTTTCAAATATAGCTGTCTACCCAAATTTAGCTAACATGAGCTAAAATTACCTGAGAAAGAATCTAAAGAGATCCATTTTGATGAATATATAAGTATTCTTTAAAGTTAGCATATCAGAAACCAGGATATAAGTGAGCACTTCCAAACAATGCGAATAGCACTTGTTCTCTACCTTGTACGCACCTAAAACTACCCACCAAGCCAGCAAAGTACATAATTTGATACAGCTCTATGTTAGAAATTCTGGGAGAGTTGAGCAGTCACATCCTGCCCTGCAGGCTGGTTGAGGAAAATGAGACCCAACTTACTTTGCTACATGGAGAGAGAAGCATCAAGTGTCACATAAGAAAATGACGATGTAAGGCAATGAAGATGTAAACAAAACTTGCAAAAGAAAGCAAGAAAAACATAATGTGAAGATGGACTAGAAAAGCCTTTCTAAAGAAGGTGGAATATAAACTAGACCTTTTAAGACTTAGCTTAGCAAAGACAGGGGAGGCTAGACCTAGATGGTGCAAAAGCGAGGAGAAAGGGACCAGATGGGCACAAAAACAAGACCTTCCAGGGGATAATGAGAAGCAGTAAGAGGACCAATATGACTGAAAAATGACTTGCCCATCAAAGGTAATTCAACCTTGGTTTTGCTGCTTAATCTTTCACAAATTTGCATCCAAACTGATGAAGTTGCAATGCTTGTGGTCTCCAACCTGTTGTAAATTTTCATCTCTGTGTTTATGAGGGCTCTTTCGCTCACAAGCTGCCCTAGAAATCAAGGGAAAGAAGACACAGTGCAGAGGAGAGTCTGGTCCTCGTGCCCCTCTGCTGTGCTGCAGCACGGTCTGGTGACCAGAGGCGCGCGATCCTATTTCTAGGATTAGTCAGAAAGGATTGAGCACATGTCTGTAGACTTTTGCTTCAATATTATATTTTAGATGGTTCAGTCAGAGCTGTTACATTTGGCAGCATTCCTCGTTAGCATTTGATAAACAATTATTGCCAAATGTTAGTAAGGAAACCTGCCAAATGTTACAGCTCAGATTTAACTGCTGAAAAAAAATGCAATTCGAATAAGCCTTTTGCTACAGAGCAGTTGCCTGGTGTGCCAGTTCTGAAGCTGCAGGGGACCCGGGTTGTGACAAATTCTGAGTCTAAAGGTGTAGGGCCCTTTGCCAGCAGTTCTGGGTTCTCCTCTGAAGTTATGAATTAGTTGACACCTGTTGGTTTTCAAAGTAATAATTTCTGGGCAAATCATTTCTAGTGAATATTTTGCTTCAGGGCTTCTAGCCACATTCTATATTTGACACACCTTCTTTCATGGTGTTTTGCACCAATAGGCAAAGTAGTAAATCATCAGATGGTAGAGTCTCTTTTTGTATGTCTGCTGGGCGTGGTGATGTCTAGTAGCTACTCTGAGATTGTCCCTAGTTTCTATTTTCCCCAGGAAACATTTTCTCCATCTTTCTATTCTTATTATCCAGCCTTCATTTACTAATAGGAACGCATACCATGCACAATTTATTCCTCCACTCCTTTTGTGACAGTTCTGTGGTTCTGGAAAATCAAGAGAATATTTGCAATATAGTGCACCTGAGTTTTAGATGACCACTTAGAAGTACTCTAGATAGTTAAGAAGAAGGTTGAGAAAAGAGGAAATCTTGGTAATGGCACAGCTAAGCGTCTTCACAGCCCATTGAACAGTGCACTCAGTGGAAGTTGATTAAGATTAACTTTAAACCTGAGGGTCTTTAACTCGGTGTTCCACAGAGCTTTGTTCTTATCCTCATCTTGTACAGTTTTGCTAGGGGCTTATGTTAGGATAGGCGTTTTTATTTAATTTGTGGGTAGTTAAAAGCTTGAGGAGGTAAATAAAATGTTGGGACTATTCAAGGTGAAGAAAGAAGGGTTAAAAAGGGGAAGCAGACTGAAATATCAATAGAGATTAATAGAAAAGAGGGGGCCTTATATTCAGAAATTAAGAGCTTAAAAATAAGTCACATTTGTACATTCACCCCTGCATCTAATCCTTCTTTACATGGTGAGATAGTTTTCCTCTAACCAGAAGCTCAGAATGCCAAATACTTGCTTTCTTGGGGCAGTGTTGCCAAGTAACTTGACAGTAAGCACAAGACCTTGCCTTGACCAATTGGGTGTTCCAGTACGCGACTTTGGATTTGAAGTTCAAGACTCAGCAAGCAGATGGTGGAGGTCGATCCTGCAGGGTGATGCTATCTGGAGTATTTAGCATCAGTGGTCCAGTAGGGTGACTCAGTGATGTGCCAGTGGCATGATGTACTTCTAGTAATGTGCAGTAATAATAGTTTCTCTTCTGAGATTATCTCCTAATTATTTATTGAGATTTTTCAATTTTCCTATCATTACTACTATTGTCTAGCTTGTATCTTTACGATCAATTTCATGAACAAGTATAAAGGACCCTTAGCTGTCTCCTTGTAGCCACAAATCTACTCTCTTCAAGAATAGTAGCTAGCTTATTAAGTGATCTATATAAAAATGAAAAACAATTAATTAAAATATCTATTATTTTCAGAGGAAAGAGAAATTATAGTATGGAGATATTACTTAACCATGTAAGAATCACAATAGGAGGGGATTAAGCACATAATTTAAAATACATAATATCCTTGGTCAAAATGCAAAGGATAAGAATGAATGCAAATATTTTTGAAGCTGATGGTAAGAAAATGAGGTAAACTAGATGTTTTCACATTTGCCTATAAAGTACAAGGCAAGATCATCTGGTGAGATTCAAAACAAAGTCAAGTTGAGGTAGAAGTGTGGCATATCTGCTGAGGGAAATACCGACTGGCCAACGAAAATTAAATAATTACCATGATGAGGACTTAGCCAAGATTGACAACTACAGAAAGTGTTACATCAACTGATTTAGTTGTGAAAAGAAACCCTTCATTGACGGTCAGGATATAATAGTACAGAAAGTAAAATTGAGGACTGATTTGGATTTGGGAATTTTCCAGATGCATTTGGTTGAAGAACAATTTCACCAAAACTTTGAAGGATGAAGTTGAACAAAAACTGCACTTCTGAAAATGTGGAATAGATTGGTTAGGAAAGAAAACAAGTCAAGATAAACCAACTAGAAATAGAAGAAGATAATGTGACTAATATTATTACACATTACAAGAAAATACACTTTGAAGTAAAAGGAAAGCAAAATACACATTTTTGGTGGGGGGGTTCCTGGGGATCAAACTCAGGGCCTTGTGCTTGCTAGGCAATTGCTCTACCACTTGAGCTAAATCCCTGACCCTACAAAATACAGATTTTTATTCCTTCAAAGTTGGAGTATTTATGGAAGATGTTATGATAGAAAGGATTTGATTATTCAGATGCAATGAAGGTAAATATCACTAATAGGATTTGATCTAGAACTCTTATTGGAAGTCTGTATTCTTTTCTGAAACAACAAAATATTTTCCTTAAAGGAAATTTCCCTGGCCACTGCTATTGACCCAGCCCCTCAGGAAAGAATGCCGCAGGCATGATGGGTTTCTCTGTGGTGGAAAGCATGCTGCTTAAGAACAAAAGGACGTCATCAACAATACTAATGCAGAAATGTTTTAGAAACCTCCTGATTAGTATAAATCTTAAAGTTCTTATAATCTAAATACCTACTCAGTCAATTCAGCTTGTAAGTTTCCAGACCAGCTGGCATAATACTACAAGTGACAATTTACCTCCCTTATGATACAGTTTATTCTCTGCTGGAGCTGACCCACCATTGGTGATATCCTGAATTGTGAAAACATGTAGACAAAAAGTTAGTGTACTTACACCTTCCAAAGACAGCTCTGGGGTGACAGGTTGTGTTCCTTACACTGCTTCTCAGGCTAGACCAAGCGCAGTCCCTTCATTTGGCCTGTATAGATGGTTTGTAGTCCTTTAGCTAGTCAGACTGTGAAGGCGTAGAGCTTGACTTGGGGGCTCTGTTGCCATACTGGGCTACCCTTCTCTTCTCTACTCTATATGCTTGGCCATCTCTATCTCAGTCTCCTCTGAATGCTATGTGTTTTGGCCAGAATGATAACCTTTCATTCTTTTCTTAGTGAAGTCTTATTTATCACTTAGTATCCAGCACAAGTGTTTACCATTTTATTCTTCAAGGTGGCTTTGGAGGCATCTCCTTTGTGCTATTAGTACACTAATATCTAAAGCACTGAAATTTAGCATTTTCTCTAGAGTTAGTATCAGGTCGGGAATCTTACTTATCTTCACATTCCCACTACTTAGTGTGAGTCTTCATGTAGAATCTAAGAAACACGTTTTAAAATGCTTGTTTGTTTTAACCGTGATGTCTCCAACTGGAAACAACACTCCCCTGAATGGTCAAATGGGAATATCACATTACTTGATCTGAAGGCTGTTTGTATGTGCAGGTGCTTATTCATCTGCTTTATTGTTGGCTTGTGTGTTTGCATGCCGGCTCCGGATTACTCACATTTTTCCTATACACAACTGCATTCTCTGTTCTTTTTCACCAGAATTGCACTTAAGCCAGATAGACTCCATTCTCAGTTCTTAGCAACAGAAACAGACTCTGGCCAATTTAGTCAGAAAATAAAAAGTAGTTGTTGAAAGGTGTTGTACGGCTCACAGATGCAACTGGAAATCTGGAATTTAGAAAACAGTCAGCAGCAGGGGGAGTCTAGGCAGCTAGAAGCACAGCCAACACCCTGGGGAACATCGACATTTAAATGGCAGATGGAGGAAAGGAGCCCAGGAAGGAAAACTGAGAAGGAGCCATCGGAGGGGCGTAAGGAGAGCCACAGTACTTTCAAAGCTGCACATGCTGAGAGACTGGAGAAAATCCTGAGAAGAGGATGCTGCACAGTGACACATGCAGGAGAGATCTCTCAAGCTGTTGGTTGCACAATGACCATTGTGTTTCGTAATTGGGCCTTTCTTGGTGAGCTTGAAGAGCGTTTTCAGGCAGGAGGTTAGGATGGGAGGTGGCTTCCAGCGAGGAGATGAGAGAATAGGCAGGGTAGGCTGAACTTCCGAGTGTTCTGATTGAAAATCTGGGCAAAGAAGGACAGTGTGTATCCAAGACAGAGCTTTCATTAGATGAGAAGCACGAATGTTTTTAGAAGCTCTGGGAAGCTGATGTGTCAGAGATTGGAGTAGGAAAGAAAGAAAGGGTGATTGTTTATACGTGTTTCTGAGACGCAGAAGGAATGGGGGTCCGGAAGCTGGGACTGTAGCCATGACAGTGGCAGGGGCGCTTCTTCCGAGGTTGGGAGAAGTTGGGTAGGGGGGTACACCCAACAAGGGGCTTGTTTGTGTGGAGATAAAAAGTTGATGGAAATCACCTTTGGTCACCTGGATTTACTTAATGAAGTGGAAGCAAAATAGTCTATCAAGAATGAAGCAGTCTCTTTAATTCTCATGGTATCTCATTAAAATGAACATTCTTTCACCATTTTTTAAGTGGGAAAACAGAAAAAGGAGCCTTAGATGGGAGTGCTCAGTAGCCGAGGATCATACAGCAAGTATCAGAGCTACCATTCAAAATTTATGTCCTTCTGGGCTCTTTCCAACTTCCTGTGCTGCTTGTAACACCCAGGCACAGGGGCTCCTGACACAGAAATCAAACTTTCTGTCTAGGACAACTTTCCCCCATCGAAAGGGCACTGAGATCATCTTTTGCATTTAAATTATTCTCTTCTGTTGCAGCAGGCTAATTAATGTTAGCATATTTCCGTTCTTCCAATGAGGAGTCTCTTTGTTCAATGTTTTTGTTTCTGTTGGCTTTCCTTCTACTACCCTCTCCCGCACTGTATTTGTCCGACTTCACACTTACCCAGAAGAGCTTAACCTAGTGCTACTTGTAGCGGCCTCCATTAGAGTCTGTAGCATATCTTAATATGACTCCGCAGGCTTCCACTTCCTTCATTAAGAGTAAACTGAGAGAAAACCTGCGTTTGTTTCCATGCTGCGTCTATAGATAATACTTCTCATAAACACAGAGCTTTTCTTTTTTTTTTAAATTTGATGTGTGTGTGTGTGTGTGTGTGTTTGTGTTACTACTTGGAGATTCAACCCAGGGCTTTCTCCCTGACCTACATCCCCTGCCTTTTTTATTTTGATGCAGAGTCTCTCCAAGTTGCTAAATTGCCCAGGCTGGGCTGGAACTTGTGATCTCCCTGCTTCTGACTCCCAGAGTGACGGGATTATAGATGCACACCACCACCAGGCTTTAATTTAGCTCTTTACTCTAGTTTACTTTAAAGGAGTTTATAGTTGACATATTATGAGTACAAAGCAAATTAAAAGGGGAAACGTGGCACTTTTATGTTAACCTCACTCTGGAATTTTTGTACAGATTCAACACTTATGCCGCTTCAGTTCTCAGTAGTTCATCATCAGGCCTTTGTGTTCCTGTGACACCATCAAGCATTGCCTGTACTGATGTGTCCATCTAACAGTGTGGACGTGAAAATGACCTGGAGTTCAAGTCTTCTTCCTATGGATGATCAAGTAGGCCTGGATGAAGCTGCGTAGAACAGGAGGCAGTAGGCCTAACATCCCAGAGCTCCTCAGCTTGGGGAGGGGCAGGGCCCAGTTCTGTCAATGGCTGCTCTACCCCTGTGACTCATCAGAGCAGGGCAGGAGGACACTGCTCTGGCCTTTTTCCAGCATAGGTGATGACCACAAACTCCCTGCTTCACCATTTCTACTCTCACTTACAGAGAAATGGGGCTGTCTGCAGGCCTGGGCGGGCTGTCCACACCGACTCAGAAATTCCAGCTTAGAAAGGGACATAATTTATGGTTGTGCAGAGACATAGAGAGGATGGACATGGCTTGGCTCTGACACTGTGTCAGACTGTGAGCACACCCTGTGGGCTTGGAAAGGGGCTACCAAACAGAAAGTTTTCTGTATCTTTACACACTTATTTTAGATGCTCAGTAAAATGAACTTCACATCTACTGAGAAAGAGGAGAAAGAATACTAGAGGGTTGGGGGTTTAGCTTAAGTGGTAGAACGCTTACCTAGCGAGGGCAAGGCCCTGAGTTCGATCCCCAGTACTCCCCTCTCTCCCCAAGAAAGAATACTAGGAATAGCAACAGATTCTTCATTGACTTCAGACGTGGAGCTTCTTTTTATTTTCCTGTTTTGTGTTCTGGCTTAATTTGGAAGACCACCGTGTCAGTGTTCAGCAGGTAGCTCAGAGAGGGTTTCCTGAATGAAGGCTGGTGCCCAATCTCATTTCTACATGCCTGGAGAGTCTCTTGATGTTACCTATTGAAACTATAGGTCTTAGATAAAAAGACAATCTAGGGAGAGGGATGCTTTGCTTCATTCCAAAAATATCGGTATTGATTATCCTATAAAGAGTGCCCTTTATGTGCCAAGTCCTGTGTGGCTCATTTCACACGTACAATTTTAACAGTAGGTCTGAGGCAGGTGTTAATCACATGCAGCAGATACGTAGAGAGTCTCAGACTATTTCAGTGATATGCCTGGAACCACAGTATTGGTGGGTACATACAGCAGTGACTCACATTGAGTGTGTCTAATGCTAAAATCTAATCCTTTCCTAGTCACTGAGCCTCACTAACAGGTTTGGAGAACAGAATTAGCATGGGAATCCTGAACTTTGAGCAATAGATGAAAAGGGGCATTTTCTATGTGAACATCCTCCCTCCCCTTCAACCTCTGCATTGGTGAATTTTAGGGCCGGGGCAGAGAAAAAAAGGGGACATTGTAGGTTGACGTGCATATGAATTTCTCAGGATTTCATTGCTCCAGCCCCGCTGGGGGATCTTTCTAGTTTACTACCCACTTATTTTCCTATCCAACTTGTTAGATTTCTTAATTTTCAACCAGGGACATTTCTCAAATCTCTGTGGCTTTGGAATTGTCCTACTAAAACTTTAAAGTAATGCAACATGAGTAGAGAAAAGGAATTAGAGACAATAAATAAAAAGACTGAAGTGGAAAAGGAACAAAACATATTTCACCTCGGCCAATATTTCTTTTTTTTTTTTAATGGAATTGTCCATTAGTTGCCAAGTATCTTATGAATGTAACAGCTGTGTTCTTCTTGAATATGTGCAGAGAAATTTGCAAAGCATTTTTTTTTAAAACCGAAAGAGTTGCTTATGAAGTGCTGATGAAGTGAAGTGTCTGGGGTTTTACATTAATAATCATACTAGGAGCTGATGAGGATGCTGAAGATCCTCAGGCTGATGAAGGTCAGGAGATTTGGTTTCATTCTAAAGCTACATATAATGCTGCTGTCGTTCCTCAGGCATGTGACTAGGGTACTGGGGACAATGGAACCGTGGTTCAGAGCCTAACTACCCGGGTTTAATTTTCACATCTATCTCTTTCTAATGATAAGACCTTGGGCAAGTTACTGGAACTCATGGTATATTGATTCCTTACCTGAAAAATGCTCATTAGAATGATTTTGAGCCACCTAAAGTGTACAGTACAGTTGTAACAGTATTTGGTACATCGGGACCCTGTTTAAAGACTTGGGGTCCTCCAAGTGGAATGTCACTGCAGAAATTTACTTTGTTTGACCCAAAGAAAGCTCTTTCCACAAGGGAGCTCTAGAATGGTACTCTTGGCAGGATTTGTGTGGTCAGACTCTGCCTAATTTAAAATTTTACTTCGAGCTTGACCTTTTTTTTTTTTTTTGAGTTTTGAGTTTCTTTCTCCTAAGCACCAGCATCCACTGGATATCATAAGAGGTTTTCTGTTTTTGGTTTTGTAAGGCTAGGGGACAGCTTCTTCGGTAAAGCAAAAATCCTGGGAACTCAGAACAAGGTAAGATATAATGTAATATGAAATTGTCTTCCATTCACAGCTGAGGAAGAGGCTTTCCAAGTAGGGTTATGAAGCTGCTCAATAATTTCTCACTCTGGAAAAGCAGAGAAAAACACTGTGGCTCTGATAGTTTATGTGGACGTGGTTGTGTGCAGTGTGGTTTCTGAGCTGTCTGACTTGAAGAAATCCAGATTGTGCTCCTTGAAGGCACTGGAATCCTAGTCTAGCTACTTGCACACTGCAAGCTGTACAATTCTCTTCTGACAAAAGGTATTAATAACAGAGCCTACGCATGGGGTCATGGGGCAAATCAGATGATACATATAAAGCACAGAGGCCAGTGAAGGACGTGATATATATTCAATAAGTATTAGCTTTTATTTCCATGCTTTTCCAGGCATTAACGCAAGCAGTGACTACTCTAAAAGAACGCTCTCCTTTTATTTCTCAATCCAAATGCATCCTGTAAT
The DNA here is from genome assembly GCA_004026905.1 of Hystrix cristata. Classification (NCBI taxonomy): domain Eukaryota; kingdom Metazoa; phylum Chordata; class Mammalia; order Rodentia; family Hystricidae; genus Hystrix; species Hystrix cristata. The sequence goes on along the minus strand of PVJO010000476.1, from coordinate 127,889 downwards.
TTATTGTTCAACTCAGTGAGGCTGTCTCAGATTTCCATAAGAAAAGTATTAAAGTGTCTGTGGTCCCCAGAGTTTACAAAGCCCTTCTGGACTGGAAGCCCCAAGATGATGCAGGGACACAGCATGCTCCTGGGTGTTCTCTCCACACAGCAGAGAAAATGGTAGGTTTCAGCTCCATTCAGATTGCTAACTTGGGCAAAGAATGTCCCTTTCGCCCGCACTGTTTCGTCAGTGTACCTTTGTTTCCTTCTCCTTCCTGATTCTTTGGTGGACAGAAATGAGAGGAGATTTGGGGTTTGGAAGAGATGTAAAATAATTTTACTTATAAGGTGATAATTGATTATTTCATTGCACAATTTCACTTTAATTGTGTTCATTTAGTATACATGACTAAAATAAATATACATTGTGGCCCATAATATATCCCAAATGTCTATAAAATCAGAGCTATTATTCCATCTGGGGTTGTGGTGCTAATAAATGAGCTATTCAGGCTTTGCCCAGGTACTTTGCAGCATTGCTAGAATGCCTTGATGGAATTATAGCATTATCCATATACAGTTGGGGGCATATGATTCCTTTTATGTAATATAATACCCTATAACATAATGAGTATCATTAATAAAGTGACAAAATAAAACTTGAATTACCACTTCAGGATGTGCTTTATTCAAACAGTAATATACTTTTTGGTCCTTTGTAGTTTCTCTCCTTTGAATTCATGGCTTACTGCATTCAAACTGTGATATTAACACACCAACCAAGTACACCCTGTTGTGTCATAAAGCCACAGTACTGTGGTGTCAAAGGGGGAAAAACAAACATTATTCTAAAACAGAAAGAGGAGAATTCTACTCTGGTGCTTTAAAAGAAGACAAGGCTCTCATGTATAAGCAAAGTTATTTATCACCCGAAAACAACATTTCTGCTTTTGTTTTTGGAAAAGTCGCTCTTCTTTTCTCAGAAAAAAATTTTTCTTGAGTTCTGTATTTGAAAAGTGGAGCTAAAAGATAAAGTCATAAATCGGTATTAGCTAAGTTTACCTATCAAGAAGCTACACAGAATGCTCTGAGAATACTGAACAATATGGTAGGTATAAAACAACAAGAGCAATAACAACAGATCCTTTGATTTTCTTTTCTTGGGTTCTTGCTGATAGTGCCAGCTGATTAGTCTGGGGTGCCTTGTAAAGACAGTTTCTGGGTTTTCCCTGGATATTTCAGTCATACCCAAAGTACGGTGGATTTGGACCATTGATGGTGCTGTCAAGGATGTCAGTTACAAAGCGAACGTTCCCTGCAGGTAGAGTTAGGCTGACCACAGGTTTCCACACAGCAGTGACATATGCAGAAGTTACTCAGAATTTTAGAAGCGCTTCTCCAATTCTAGAGAGCAAGAAGCCTGTATGTTCACGCAGGATAGTGATGAAAAGATCTCAAATTTTTAATGTCCAGCAGCAGAAAATACATATAAGTAACAGTATAAGGATTATTAGATTCAAGAGAAGTTTCCTATATAAGGACTAGAAATGAGTGAAAAGCCTGGAGGTTTACAGGCGAAAGCTTATAATCTCTTCATCCAGAATTGTATTTTCCTGAACTGTTTAGTTGATATGTCGAGTGCGAAAATTTAGCCTCAGTTTTCTCTTTACCTCTGGCCCTTTGAGCCCACCAGAGAATAGTTTACAATAGCTGTATGATGAATCATGACTTGGAGCAATAACATGAATGAGATCAATGAAAAGTGTGAAGAAATAAGTGAATTAGGCTAATTCATCTGTGATACTTAGATTAAGTTTAGATCAAGAATTAGTGAGTTTCTGCTTTCTAGATCTTTTGGGATTGCTTTGCATAACAGAGATTTTTAATCTATAACATTGTTAGACTTAAGCATAAGTTTTCAAGAGATATGCAAAATATGATATTGGAAAGAAGCTATAAATCGTGATGCTTCCTTGGAAATCTTTTCTCATTCATTGAGAAAAAGATCTAGTGTGAATGCAATAATGTCATGATCAGTCATAGGGCTTGATATTCAAGAAACACAAATCTCCAAATTCTATATCCACTTAATAACATTATTTAAACATCTGCAGGCCAAAGTGATTAGTAAACTTCTAGAAAAAAGAGAATTTTGGGAAGAATTGTTACTATGAAATTGACCATTAGAAGTTAGTTAACAGGGCAGCTGACTTCTGTCCACCTGTCCCGAGTCAATAGTATCCGCACACCAGAATTCCTTTGGGGTTACACGTTTTTCAGAAGCCTGACTACAGTTGTCCTGTGTCTTTAGAATAATGCCTTTCCTTAAATTACATCAACTGGCCTGAATGAGAATTCAAACCCCATATTTGTTCTCACTAGTGCCATATGTCAACTGTCTCAAAATAAATCTTGCATTTACTGCTGTGTATTTCATATGTTAGTAGGCCTGGGAGATCCCAGTACTAAACTATTACTTTTTTAAAAAATTATTTTTTAAAATTATTGCACTAGGGTGTATTGTGAATATTTATTCAAGATTTTTCTCTTTATAAGGATGCCTGTAATCATACTTGGACTCTAACTGACCACCGTGTCCTAAATTTCAGAATATGTAACAGATCGAATGTGAGTGGATGTACACGGTGCAAGTCCCTTTTATACTGAGTTAATGCTCTTACTCTGATTCTGTAACCAGTTGTCAGCCTGTACATTGAGACTCACTTGTCTCATATTTTCATTTGCAATGTGATCTCAAAGTTGTTCTTTTAGTATACTACTTGGCTGTTATCAAATAGAAAAATTAGAATCTTTATCCAAAGCGAGGAGAATCTGATGTAAGCTATTCCCAATAAAGTATAAAAGAAAATAGATGCTATATTTTGTCGAGGAAACAAGGTAAATTTTTATGCTGTATTCTATCTGTCATCTCTGGGTTTAAAGGAAGTTTAATGTTATAGAATAATTATCAATTTCCCTGTGCAGAACATGAAAAAAAAAAAAAAGGTGGCACAAATCACCACGGTTTTGGCCCTGTGTGCTTTGGCAGGCCAGTAGGAAAAAGCTTCTCACACTTTCGCAAATCAAGCTGTTCCTGACTTTACTTCTGCACCTCAGGTTGAGACCAAACCTCCAGAAGTATTATAAAATTTCCCTGTGTCTCGAAAAAAATTTATCTCCTTTGGATGGAGAACAATCACCAGTTCAAGGCTTTGTGGTACAGGAGGCAAATTGCAAAATTGGTTATAATCAAAGCTGGTCCTGAAAACTACCATATCTAGCCAAAGTTCTTTTAAAGATATTGTCAGACTGGAGTGGACTTTTCAGACGTACTCCTGCCCAGCTTGTTCCAATTTAGAGTAGATTGAGTAATTCTGAAGACGCTAGAAATGGACTAAGGCAAAGGGCTAGAAAATATCCTTCATTTAATGTTGCACAAAAAGCCTGCAGAGGCCCCTAAGCCTGCCTAACTCAGCCTTCTTGCTTTCTTCCTTCCACCCACATTTTTTGTTTGGTTTTCCTTCTCTGTTCTTTTTTGTTTTCTTCTTCTCTGTTCTTTTCTTTCTCTAAAGTGTTAATAAAATGAAAAGAATGTTTTAAATACTTAAACGAAGAGAATCACTTTTAAAAAAAAAATTATCACCAGGAATAAATATACACCCAATATTATGAGAATAAAATTGTGTATTTGCAATAACCAAAAAAAAAATTTGTTTTAACAGTCTTCATGCAGCAAAGGACTTTAAGATGAGTAATAGTTTTCTGTTTATAAGTTTTACATGCAGTGATTTTATTTTTTTTCCAGGCACAGTCAGGCCTGCAGAGATAAAGAGCATATTGACTAAAATAACAATTTTGTTTTGATTGAAGTTATGTTTAGAGGGTCATTCATATCCTGTATTTGTTACTTAAATATATAAGGCATTCTTTTTAATATAGAAAAAAATCATAGAAGCTGCACTGTCTTTAGTTGCTACATTTTGCTAAAGACTTATAGGTGTTGGGGTTGAGAATTTAGCTCAGTGGTAGACCACTACTTGCCTAGCAAGTGTAAGGCCCTGAGTTCGATCCCTGGAAGCCCCCAACATACGCACATGAAAAGGCCTATAGGTGTTGCTTGAGATTGCTGAAATCTATTCTTTACAAAGTTCAAGCTCTGCCATGAGTGTAACCTGCACCATCACCATCAAAACCAGCTGACAAACTGAAGTGATTTCTCGGAAACTCCTGAAAGGATGGTTTGTCTTTTTAAAATTACAGTGTTTCTTATACAGTTAAAACAAATGTATTTGGGCACTTTTCACCTTACAGCTAAGTGTTCAATATGATTTTTCTTTAATTTTTTTGCAAAGACCTTGAAAATCGAATATAAATATGAGAAATATGGTTATTTCAGTTGAAACTTTCCTGTATCTGTGAAGAGTGAAATGTCTCCAACTACAAGCTTACATTTTTGGTGCTACTGTTTTACTCTTCCAGAAATGTAGCTGATCTCTCTCTTTTCTTCTTCAGGTTAGTTATGGTATTATATAAATGTTCAGATGATTAAAAATCTTGTCTTTCAAAATATCTTCAAAATTAACAAGCATTTGATAGTTGATCTTGTCTTTCCCAGAGTAGGGGCACTAAGGCACTATCTGCAGCAATCTGAGTGGATTGCAAAATGCTAAGTATTTGTTTAGCCAAGAGAATTACATTTTGAGGGACAGGAGGAAGGATTCAGTGGGCAACCAAAACTGACCAACTGTCCATGGTTCTGATATAAGGTTCTGATATAAGGTAATCTCTCACCTTTCTCTGTTTGTCTCTGTCTGTCTGTCTGTCTGTCTGTCTGTCTGTCTCTCTCTCTCTCTCTCCCTCTCTCTCTCTCTCTGAACCTAGTGACGTGGTCCAGCTACCAGGCTTTTTTCCTTTTCATTGAATGCATCATGATGATATATTTTAATTTTCTATCAAAAATAAACAGAGCTAGAATTTATGTTACCTAATTGGAATGTTCATTTCATTTTCTTTACAAAATAATACTGTGCTTGGAATATTTGCTTATCCTTCCTATTACCTGAAGTTGAAAGGTGGAAAGGGTCACATACTCTACTACAGAACTTATGACTATAAAGTTTTTAAACATAAAGAAAGATCTGATCACTTTAAAGGATGTGTAATATTTGTAGGCTTGAACCTACAGTGATTTGTTTCCTATGCAGTCCCGTGGAGATGTACTGAAGACAGTATACAAACTGATCATTCTTTCTTCGGCCTTGCACAAATACAAACGCAAACTTAGCTGAGTAGAACTTAGTGTACATTTGTAGAAAAGTCATTAGTGATTTTAGCATTGTTGCTCTGGAGCAGTTTGAAAGACACTGGAATACGATACAAAGAAAAACATTAATAATGCTAAGAATTCCAAAAGATAGTCCTACCTAGGCTGATGTGCCAATGAGAAATAACACAAGGTAATGGCCATTCATCCTGTGCTAAGCAAATTCAACAGAATCCAAATTTCTCTACAATTTATAATGAAATGTGATTGCCTTAGTCGCGTTCTATGACCTTTATGAAACTCATTTTTCCGATCTTTAAAAGATTAAATTTGATGATACTAATGAAAATTTCAACTCCCAAGTTTCCATACTTAGCAATCTAGGCAGGCGAGTTACAGTAAAACCACTTAGTAATCTAAGAATGACACCACTCTTCACACTATACTGGAGTTCCCATGAGTATTATTTACCTAAAGAAGCACTATCTGCCATTTGCTCTTCTCTGTGGTGAACTATAAAGAAAGCAGCACTTTATTTATTTGTAGAACAAGATGTCAAACTCTTAATAAATCTATGCATATGCATGTGTGTGTGTTTATATGCGTGTGTGTGTGTGTGTGTGTGTGGTGGGGAGTTGTTCAGGGATATAACTTTTTTGGGGAAATAAGTAAGAAATGAGACAAGAATGAAGCATTGATGAATAGAAAAAGTTACTTCTATGTAGTATCGTAATATGCTGGATTCAGCCTATTCTTTCCCAACCCCAGAGCCTCCATACTAAAACCCTCTCTAGGAAAATTTCAAGGGTAACAGTTTCACTTTGTGGAATGAGTGAAGTCCTAATTATATATTAAAGGTGCAGTTCTCAGGTCTTCATTGCACATTTTGTGTCTATGCTTGTGCTTATAGAATTACTTTTATATTATTTTCAGTGATAGCAGGCATTTACAATCCCTTTAAAAATTCCGAAATTCTTTGTGCAGCTCGAAAGCAACATTTTTTGTGGTTAAACAAAATGTTAGTGAAGAAACTAAGTCAATTTCTTTTTACTCTCTAAGTTTGTTTTTCTAGTAATGTAAATGCCCTTGCATTGTGAGGACAGATCCAGAAAGTTAAAGAATAGAAAAAAAAAAAAAAAACCCTGTAATAATCTGTAATGGAAAGTTAAATGTCATGAACAATTTAAGAGAGTGAAATCTAAAGGACACTGTAAACTTTTGACAGAGTTAACCACAGTTGATCAGTCACTGCATCTTTACACCAGGCATTTGCGGGTGATCTTGCGCTGTACGGATACCCTGAACATATGGGAGAGGGAGAATGGGGGAAGGGGGAGGCGGTCACTGTAGGTATTCTTGCAGTTTGGCTATTTCTTTCCAGTATATATAAATATATGGCTATATAGATACAGACATTTCACATGTGCATAATGAATAAGATACCTCCAGGAGAGGGTTTGTGTTTATCTTCATTCCAACACTATTCATCTCTTTCAGTCATTGTGCCACTTTAGACTCCAAGCATCTCTTTCATCTCCAGTACTGTGAGAATCTATCTTCTCTGACATCCATGTCTCTGGCAGAAGAGTTACAATTTAGGCCATGATTTAGGGCATGTAGAAAGCATACTTAGGCAACAATAATTGAATTTTCCCTGGGAGATTAATTATGTAAAAAGACAACACTAATTGTTGCTTTGATATTTTATGCCAATATTTCCATAGCTTTTTCTTCAAAGACTTGCAATTATGTGGTAAAATAAATATGGTTTGTTGTTGTTGTCGTTAGCAATAAAGTAGCTTAATTGCTATAAAGTAGCCATTTATTAAAGATCTAGTAAGAACTATGGTAAATTGCAGCACATGGTAGGCAGTACTCTAGTAAGGATATAGAGATTCTTGAAAATAATTTTTTTTTGAGAATAAGAAAGCTTCAAGATCCAAAAGAATTTATAATGATGGATTTCAGATAGCACTTCTGACTGACAGTGAGTACAGAGATAAATTGTAAATTAATCATGGAGGAAACTATAAGGAATGGAGCCCACAGATTAAAAACAAATTATCCGAAAATGAAATGATCCTGTGATTACTGGTAATAGAATGGATAATATGAGGAGAAAAGAGAGGGAAAGAGGAGCACTAGGAAATAATTTCATCTAACAGAAGTAGCCAGACGTTAGTACAACTACCCAGAGATTTTTGAAATTAACAGGAGCACGTAAACACTATTATTAAATAGAAGATCAATTTTATGTCCTGTAATAACATCTTACCACCATTTTTCTTTATTATCTGTGTCTCTATATATGTATATATGTATCCACATATGTATGTATCTGTACATCTATCTATATCTAAATGGTTAAATTGTAAAATTTTTAAGTATCTACTACCAAATTTCATATTTCATGAAGCTGTACAAGTAACATTAAAGTCCCTGTTTTTTTTGCAATGTTAAGTAATATCGTAGTTTAGGACTCAATTCATAACCCGTTAAATGAGAGAAACAGAGAATATGTATTACTGGAGCATGGTAGCTAATAGCCAGAGGCAGAGAACACTCAGGAGAAGGGAACATCAGGGCCAGAAACAAATGCAATGAGAAGCTATTCAAGGGATAGTAAATATAAAATGATCATAGACTACATTTAAGGGGACAGACACCCAAAGAAATAAGGTTGAATAAAGAGGAAGACTTATCCTGAAATATAAACGCCCATGAAGGCAAGCATCAAACATTTAAAGCACAACGAAGTAGAAAATAAATTACGTTATCTTGTCCTATGATTTTGACAAGTGTAAAAGAGGCTGAGCTGAGGATTCTATGAGTTTTTCTTCCCAACACATAAAAAATGACCATTACCTAATTCTGTTGAACTAGAAGTGGTGGAAAGAAGCAATAGATGAACAATTTCTAATTGATAAAACAGGAACCTTCCAAAAGTTCCTACTGCCCAAGGATGATATAGGCTACTTATAGGACTCAAATTTCCTCACCTGGAGAGAGCTTCAGCTCTCAGGTTACTCATCATAGTTGGCAGATGGTATAAAGAAACGCAGGCATTCAGTCTGGATTAAACCATTGGTACTTTGTGATTTCTCATTTTTCCTCGTCTGTATAATGGAATTATACTAGCACTAACCCAGTCTGCAGTATCAGTGAGTGGGGGAGCTCGGATTTGAATCAAGACCATCTCACCCTTTGGCAGAGCACCTCACCACTATGTAATACTGCCTTTCTTTTGAATTCTTAGAAAAGTGCTTTAAAATAGTTCCAGGCACACAGAAAGTAGTTTTAACTATCATTATTACTACATTTTAAAAATATTTAGACTTTAGTGAGTACACTAGTTTACTTGGCTCTACCATTTACTGACTGTAGAACTATAAAGTTAGTGATTTAATATCTTCATCTATTAAATGAGAAACATTACAGTATCTAAGAGTTGTTTGGAAGTATTCAGTGAAATAATGTAAAAACCTTAGAGCAATACCTAACACATAACGTGTGTTCAGTAATTGCCACTTTACTGTGATTATTAGTTATGTACCAATGACCATACTTAGTAGAAACAGGCAAACGGCAAAGCATCGATGATGAGTATGATGGAGGAAGTCTTCAGAGGTGCCTGCAGTTCCGGGAGGAAGGTTCATATGTGCACAGGTAGCGGGGAACGTTAATCTGTGCGGTTCAGCAGCATTTGAAGATAGTGCTCACAGCTGAAGTTGAGTAAGTGCTAAGTATGAGAATAGCCACAATAAGGTTCCAAATTGGAACTCTGGTGTTAAGATGAGGACAAGCTGTATCTCAGAGACTTGCTGTCTAAGTGAGCAGGAGGAGAGGAAAGCAGCCAGATGGAAGAAGGAGTGTCTTTGAAATCTGCTCCAACAACATGATTGATGGTCAAGCATTCTGGATATAATATGTTTTATTTTTAAGACTTTGCTTTAGGGTCTCATTTGTGAACACACACACTTCTCTTTGCAAAATTCCAATTCAATAATATGAACAGTCCCTTGCAATGCATTTTCATTATAGAAGCCTCAAATAAAAAGTTATGTCATAAGACCCTGACCTCAAAGACTGAGAGGTAATCAACATGCTAAACAATAAATATCTGATATTCAGCAAAAGATGCATAATTTCACCAGTGAAAAATGTTAGATATAAATAGTCAGTAGACTGTTGCCAGAAAAATGCTCCTTTGGCATGTGAAATAATCAAGTAAAATTCTTGAAATATGAATTACACTCTTGATTTGCATAACTTGGATTCAATACATTTACACAATATTTGCATTGGAAACATATCTAAAGCCAACCAATGGAAAGAATGCATGATTTTACCAACATGCTTATACATTAATAACATTACTTGGCAATCTGATGTTTCAAGACCTAGGGTGAATTACTTATTAAAAACCCATATACAGCTATCTGTCTTTATCTTTCTTTCTGTATGAGCCATAATGGCTCTGATTGTTTTCAAAATTATATTTGGACAGGATATGACTGCTACATGAGACCTCTCAAACCAATATCATTTCCCTCACTCATAAAATACATTACACTGCTGTGTGCATTGAGCCAAATCATTAATGAAGGAGGCATAACCTAACCTTTGCACCTTTGATTTGACCAGAAGTTACACTGTAGCAAGCTAACATCTTGGAAATTGTTTAAAAAGTGAAGCTAACACGATTATGAATATTTATGGTAGATTCGTGTATTTCTTGAAAATTTATCCTGCCATCTGAACCATTTCATTATTCTTAACTGTTTTCTAAGAGGCTTAACTTTAAGATAGAAAAACAGTATCTGCCCTACATTATTTGCGAAATCAAATAACTGTGTTCCTGGAGTGTAGCCCCTCTCTGTATTTATTTAGACATGCAATAGCTATAATAACTAGTTAAAATCTGTGAAGTGTGCAAAGTAGAAGTTCATTAACACAGTCTTCACCTTTTGCAGCTTTTAAAAATATTTGGAAGGCAATCATAGACTTTCTATTAGTATTTTAAAGGACTGCTGAAATTTCAATTTTGGCATTGAGATTTAGTAGAAATTGCTTTATCTGTACTTTTATTTGCATTTTGGGGGAAAATACATTTAGGTATCTGAACTTAGCCAATTACTAGAATTTTTACATAGGCATGGAGTGATAGTTCATATTTAAGATTAAAAATAATAAATGACCCTGAGTTAAAGACTAACTATGCACTGTTTCACTTACTACTATTTTTTTTGCCATTTTCCTAAAAATATCTTACAAAAATAGGAATTAAATGTTAATTCTGCCTCACAGGTATGAAAGAATGAATGTAACTTATTATTTAAGGAATGTCACTAGCCTTTAGGAAGAAGGAAATATGAGTGAATTTAGAAGATGCAAAAGATGCAATGCGATTTGGCTCAAGAGCCTTTAATTGCAATGCAGAAGGAACCCAGTAGACTAGAGACAGACCCAAGGTGTGGCCTGTACATGTATTTATTTGAACTTTTAATTTTAATGTACTTTGAAAAGATAGGTGTGGATAGAAAGCCTCATCGGCCTATTACAGTTTTTGTCTTGTAGTTTCACTCATCTGTGATACCTGTTCTCTTGTCATTTGATGTCACTATCCTTGATTTAAATATTGATCAGAGAAGAAAGGAATCCTTGAAGAGAGTGATACTCACAGTGTCCCCGGATATGATTTCAAAGTATCCCTTATGATTTCTGATTCTTTGTTCAGAAAACAAGAGCATCAATGCCAGCCAGTGTTTTAATGGTGAGAAAATCACTTTGCTTCACTAAGGTATATTTCCTAGAAATTTCTACAGCCCTATTTAGAAAATTTGCTATTTTAGATAATGTAACCCTAAATGATGCAAGCCTTGCTGTTTGTCGTTTTGCCAGTTATCACTTTATCCTACATATGTCATTCTTTGTAATTGAGATTGCTTGAAAGTATACAAATGTGTGCTTAGTAACACAACAGTCACTGGCAGAATCCTTACCAACATTTCCAAATGGGATCCTGATTTTCAGAGCTCACTCACAAAATACTCTAGAAACCATCATACAAAATTCTGGAATTTAGACTTTATTGAAGGTGATTCATTCCTGGGCAAATAACACATGAGTGCTGTACTGTCTTCTGCTGGGTGAATTACTGTAGCTCTAAATGCAGGCTTCATTAGGAGCAAGGAAGCAGGCACACACTAAGCAGGGTTTCAGTCTTACGAGACATGCATGTAACACTACAGCTGTGACCCGTCTTCAACAGGCATAAGCGTCACCATCTTGAACTATTTGGAAGGAAGCTCCTAGCTGGGAAAGGAAAAAAGGCAAGAATCTGTAGTCTGACTTCCTTTTTGCTATATTTTGTATCATTTCTTTTGGCTAAAGAGTACTGTTCATTTATTTAAGAAGGATCCCCTGGCAACAAACAGTCGTATAGTGTCTAATGATGCTTGAAGCTGGTACAATTCCCTTAGGCATACTGATATATATGAGAGCAAAAAAATGTTTAAATTTTTGTGCAGAAATTTTTATGGGTCAGAGACTGGAGAGATGCACATGTCAGAGTTGTTCCCTCCTCTCTTGTAGACCCAGGATCTGGAGCTGAGACCTTAGATATTACTAAAATGTGAGGCATTTTTGGGCAGCATTAGAATGAAGATAATTCAGTATTATTTATTTCCATTAGAATTCTGCAATTTTTTTGGGGGGGGGCTTCTTTTTAAACCTTGGAAGTTTGGGGTGAAAAATATTGCAGAAAAGCAGTTTCTCACAGAAAACACCAGAGACTCTTTCACTGGCCATGTGACTCTTGGAGCAAGAGTCGCCATAGTGAAGAGATGTTAAGAAGATCCATGTCTTTAGCATTCATGGTTTATCACCAAATTCACAGAAATAACTCTGATGGTGGGTAAGTTTGAGATTATGAACCGAGCCATTTGACATTGTTAATGTAATTTCCCGTGGATCCACTCAAAGTGGGTGAAATCCCAGAATATTTCAGTTATGCTTGTGACTTATAATAATGCAGAAGTTCCATTATTTACTTTGTTTGGCTGTGACATCAAATCACATGACATTGCATAATGGTAAAGTAAACTGAAAAAAGTGCATTCAAGTAGTGCTAAGAGTCTGCCTTAAAGGGGAAAATGTTGAGTGGAAAGCTGAAAACCTGCCAATGCCCATCTATGGTGTATAGTAGATAAGCCATTAGTCTTGGCTGGGTATGTAACTTCCTACATTATCGTGCATGCAGAATGTGAAATCCCAAGACCTGTGGGGTGTTTATCATCTGGCAGAAATGTGCCCTTAAGAAAGAGTTTGAATAAGGTCACTGTCTCAGAAACAGATATGATTTTTGGAGGTTGCTAATCATTTGAGAAAAAATGGATCGGAGGCATAGAACTTATTGGCTTAGTTAATTAAAAGCCAATTAGTGCCCTCCCCCATGTAAAGCAGCAAATAGCTTATAACCTGCATTCTTTTGCAAAAGATTAGGATTCTCAAAGCTCCAGTGTAGAATTTTAACAGTTAAAATTGTTTCAGGAGATATTTAATTAGAATATATCACACAAAGATATCCACTGACATGGAAACTGACATGGAAAACCAGCTTCTGTATGAAGTTAGAAAACAGGCTAACTGTATTGATTGTTTCAGGGAAAATAGACAAAGAAGAGCTTTAAATCAAATCAAAGAGAGCCTGTCTTATGTCAAGATTAAACCAGAAGCTGAAAACTCTGGTAACAATTAAACCAATGTTTTGTGAGCCCTTAGGAAAAACAAGAACGCTAAGATCTAGCTCAGGGTTTTAAAGAACAATTCAGCTAAACTGCTTCCTTTCTCTGTGTAAAGGATTATTAAAATAATAAGTTTGGACAGCACCTACACTGACTTCAGTCAAACATTTCTCAGATTTTCTTGTGGTAGTGCTGCAGAGAGTGTGCCAAATTATAGATGTGGACATTTTTAAGAATTTGTAATTGGTTGAACAACAATATCTCTAAACAAAAAGGTTGATGTAGAGGGAGATCGCAGTGATACATCACTAAGCTCTCTCCCAAAGGTGCTAAGATAGGGCACTGTCTAAGGGGTTTACTAGTTACCATGGTGATAAGAGAAGTTACTGATCACACTTCATCAGGGCTCATTGACCAGTGCAACTCAACCCATGGATTGTCTGGTCCACAGAGGCATGGGTAAAAAACCGTCTTTTTTTTTTTTTTTTTGGTGGTGGTGCTGGGGATCGAACTCAGGCCCTTGTGCTTGCAAGACAAGCACTCTAATCACTGAGCTAAATCCCCAGCCCCTAAAAAACCGTCTATTAATCCACAAGCAATGGAAACAGTATTGCCTGAAGAAAATGACTCAAGTAGTTACCAACATATCTAACACAGGTATTCATAAAGCAAATAGAAAACAGTAAATTATTACGGGGAAATTATTAATTGGTCATTCAAGAAGAATTCTGTTATTCTACAACAGGGAAATACACCCATAATCTTAGCTAATTTATAGAGACGGCTTCCCAGTTGTTGAATCTCAAGTCAAAAACAAATCTATTCAGTAATTGGAAAAGGTTTAGAGAGCTCATTAGGACAAATATTTTCTCTATGGAATCTGCAGGAAATTAGAAATGCTGTAACTGAAAATAACCGACCTGGGAAAGATAAAGGTGACTCCAGTAATTTTGTCTATTTGGGAATCAGTTAAGCGAATGGAACTTTGAACAAAGCAACTTCAAAGGTTGATATTAAAGAGAAGCTGTAAGCCTCTCTAAGGATTTGAAATTAGCAGTACTTAGATGGATCATTTCCCAATTTTGCATGGTGACAAGACTATTTTAATTACTTATAATCAAAAGAAATGTACTCTAGTGAAAGAAATTTTCAGAGTGGGAACTTTTTCCAGTTAGGTTCAATTTTAAGTTATCAGGTAGAAAAGGCTAGCCAAGGTTTACTTGTGGTTGCATAAAAACAGGGGTCGATGTGGTATTTTTTTCCAGGTAGATTAATCTTTGTAAGATACAACCACTGTAGGAGCACAGACAGATCATTGTAGGCCCTTTCTGAAAGCCCCTAAAGGCCACTGAAGACTTTGCCCAAAGTCCCTTTGCTCTGGAAGTATTCTCAAGAAGCAGGTCAGGGCCACGAGGGCATTACCTTAGAACCTAGATGTACAGATAGAGAAAATTTCAATTAGGAAGGCAGGAGGTGAGTGACCGCCTTGCTTTCTAATCCATCCCCATAACCTAAACAATGTGTGGCAAATAAATAGGCCTTCAACATTGAATATCAACATTCTCTAAATGAATATCAACATTCTATAAATTTAATACATTTCAAATCCAAATAGGTGAAAGATGGGAGAGATTGATTTAGAGCCAGTAAATGGCATAGACAGGAAGATAGCTTGCATTTTGTACCTATGTTCCAGCCACTAAGCTGTGCTTCTTGTTTTACAAGCACTAAACTCTAGAAAACCATAGAAACACAGGCGTTCCTAATCTCTTCATCTGCTGCACCCTCTGTAGAATTTTATTTTAGTATTTAGTGAAATGCACCGAAATTATTGTTCACAACCCTGTCTTTCCCATCACATTAAATTTATTTGAGAGTTGAGACTGTCCTTAATGATTGTTTCCAGCAGTTAATACGGGGCCTTGTACCTTATAAATACTAAACAAATGTTCATTGACCTGACTTGCAGTAAACTCAAATGTGATTCTTGAAAGTATTTAGATATCTATCATATTGCTTTCCATGTTAGTTGCTTCTGGTTGACAGTTTCTCTGTGGGAATGTGTTTACAGAACTGATTGGTTTTCCAACTTGCTTTTTATTTTAAAAGAATTAGGTAGCAAGTGAGACGGGGTATTACAAAGAACTGTGTGATCCCCTTGGCCTGCCTGACACAGCCTCTTCACAGGGCCACATCTCCCTTTGAATTCAGTGTGAATTCTACATTTATAGCAAGATCCAGTGCTCAGGATTAGCTTCATTACACAGCTGGACTCGGACAGAGGCGGCAGGAGATCAGGAAGAACTCTTTTAGGAACGGGCACAGAAAGACTGTGTGCAGAGATGAATTCTCCTTTAAATAAAAACTAAGTCAGATTTTAGAATGAAATTCTGTAGTGCTGTCAAACTGTTTGAAACTGGAGTTGGCAGTTGTCCTTTCAAACTGTTATTTCAGAGCACGTGTCCCAGAAGGGACAGCTAAGAATGTTTGTCATATTTGAACTCTTTCCAGAGCAATTCAGCAGGATACTGGCAGTCCACTTTCTTGTGTTAATTATTTCTGCCCTGATTGCCTGGCAACACATAACATGGGAAGTATTATATTTTGCTATTTGTGAATGCTTCCAGCTGAATGCAGGAAGAAAATGGAATACAGAGTCAGCTGGAGATGCAACTTAATAAGTTAGGTGTGTTTTTGATTGAAAATTTGTTATGGATGAAGAGGTTTGTAATTCCATGATTGTGCTTGTTAACCACAATTTGAGAGAGCTTGAGGGTATCACAGTGGGTCTTGGTGGAAAAAATACTGATCAATCTTCATGGCAATGGACTAGATTCTGTGAACAAGAATGGCATCTTTCACAAGCAAAATGGATTTGTTGTAAGCTGACATTTTTTCACCTTTGAGAATTTCCTTCTCTTTTCCCTTCTTTTGCTTGCTTGCTTCCTTCCTTCCCTCCTTCCTTTTCTTTCTTTCTTTCTTTCTTTCTTTCTTTCTTTCTTTCTTTCTTTCTTTCTTTCTTTCTTTCTTTCTTTCTTTCTTTCTTTCTTTCTTCCTTCCTTCCTTCCTTCCTTCCTTCCTTCCTTCCTTCCTTCCTTCCTTCCTTCCTTCCTTCTTTCTTTCTTTCTTTCTTTCTTTCTTTCTTTCTTTCTTTCTTTCTTTCTTTCTTTCTTTCTCTTTCTTTCTCTCTTTCTTTTTCTTCCTTTCTTTCTTTTTCTTTCTTTCTTCAATGTGGAATCTAGAAATTAGAGTCCAGGCATAGAAACCTAAGAAAAAGTGTTGTGGAAAAAGATCTTATCACTGCAACAATAGCAACAATAGTGGGAACTGCCACAAACTGTAGAGTGATGAGAGTTTTGACCATGACTCAAGGCATGCTGGGAACGTCACCACACCGTTACTAGGAAGTCCTGCTTGTGGCTGTGTGGTTCAGTTAAAAACTGGTGTAGAACCAAAAGCAGCACATCCACTCTCAATATTAGAACTCAAAGACACATTTTGAAATTATTGCCATGACTTCAGTAATGTTTAGAAAATCATTCTCTGAGACTTCTTTGTGCTATGTTCGTGAAAGCCACCCCAGGGTGACGGTTTGAAAGATGGCAGCACTGTGTCCTGTGCTGTTAGGTAACATGAGATGATGATTCAGTGGAAATCAATTCCAAAATGAATTGTAAAATGCAGTTATTAATGTGGTTAGAGCTATTTTCTTTTTTTTTTTTTTGGTGAAGGTAAGTACAAAGCTGTAAGTGCTCTGCTATCAACCTGGATTTTAAAAATATCAGTAGAAAGATTTGCATTATTCTTGAAAATAGTTTTTTTCTGTTGTAATTAGGACTTCCAACATTTAGATTTTAGATTGTCACTCTCAACTAAATCATGTAAAAGCAAACCAAGAAAAAGAAAAACTAAAGCAAAACCGCACATCACTCACGTATTCTTGGATCAGACACACTTGGTTTCACATAAGAAAATCCCTACCTCTCCCTCCTTGAAAAAAAAAAGAGAGAGAGAGAGAGAGAGAGAGAGAGAGAGAGAGAAATCCAAGGTAAGAGACCCGCTATAGACAAAAGAAATGGTAGCAGCAGGATGCATTCCCCTTAGTCTTTGTACCTTTCCATCTGCCTTACTTTCTATAAGAATTAGTGTAGGGCTGAAAAGAAGAAAAACAACTGCCCAACCATGATTATTGCACACATTCAATAAGTAAAGAAACACAAGTTTCCTTCGATGAACTTGGGCTACAAGTGGGATTATTTTGATTGTAATAACTATATTTTGCAGCTTCTTACTCTTTTAATTTTAGTGCTGTCTCTGTCAGCAAGTATAGCAACTTGCCTGCCAGCACCTTGGGGCCACCTCTTTCCTTGCCTTCCTTGAGGGATCTCCATGCATGCTTGTGTGCCAACACAGTCAGCTTTGTGCAACTTTTTCATTTCTCACACTGTCACGTCCTCTCTGATCTACACCCTATCTATTATGCCTTCCTTGCTGTCTAAGCTAGGCCACCACAAGGCCACCACTATTCTAGAGCCATAGAAATGCCAGGGCTTAGAGGTATTTGCCGACGAGTGGAAAAGAATACTTATTTCACATCATTGTGTAATACCTACACAATGAACCAGTGCTGCTTCTGTTTTGCACAGTGTATAGTTCTCAGGAGAAAGAAAGCTCCTGTAAATATTTAAACTTCAGCCCTTCAAGAGAGTTTAGACAGAAGTTCATGAAGATTACCCAAGATGGTAAAGCTTTCTGAAAGAATTCGTACAGAGATTGAAATTTTCTTCCACCCTTAGAAATCCTGGTGGTAAGTACAACATGGGAAAGAGGTGGGAATTGTGGTCTAGAGGCCAAATCTTTGTTGCAGTACTTGCTTTTGCAAGGCCAACCAGCTAAGGTTTATTTTTACATTATTAAATGATTGAAAAAGATCTAAAGAAGAATATTTTGCAGTGTGAGAAGTTAAAATTTCAATGACTGTCAATAAAGTTTTATTGTAACACAGATATCTTGTTTATTTACAAGTTGCACAAGATGGCTTTTGCAATATAATGGCAGAGTTGAGTAGTTTGGCTATCATGTAGCCAGTAAAACTAAAATATTTGCCATCTGGCCCACTGCAGAAAAAGTTTATCTTCCTCTGACATAAAGGTGTAAACACTTTTTTAGGTGAAGGTCTGTTGTGTAGAGATTGACTTTTAGAAAGAGCTCAATAAACATTAGAGCCAGGAATGGTGGCATACACCTATAATCCCAGTACTCTGGGAAGCTAAAGTGGGAGGGTTAAATTCAAGTCTCAGACTTGTTTTTTTCCTAATACATTGCGATACAGTGATTTGTAGTCTTTCCTATGTTCCTTTTTCCTTCCTCCCTCCCCCTTTCTCTCCTTTTCTCTGTCTCTCCCTCTTTCCCTCTCTTCCTCCTTTCTTTCCTACCTCCCCTCCTCCTTATTTTCTTTCCTCCTTTTTTCCTCTCTCCCTTCCTTTTTTATTGTCTTCTTCCCTCGCATCCTTTTCTCTCTCCTTTCTTTACTTCTGTCTCTTACTTGCAATAGCTCTTAGCATTCCCTGTGAATGTTTAAGCCATCCCCTAAATTTTCCAGTGTATGACATAGAGCTGATTGTAAAATATTTAAGTCAAATCAGTATCTTTCAAAGATTCCATTATGAAGTGCATTTTAATACACTCTAATCATAGTCAAAACATATAAAGACATTTTGATTTTTTTTCTGTTAAATGTCAAGCGTGGTTTCATTCATTTTAGATAAATTGTGCTAGGAAAACCATGACTTATTGAAAAACACATTTTAAAATATCGGCTTGAGGACTGAAATATGTTAAAATGTATATTGAAATTTAATTATATATTCATAATATTAAAAATAAGCAGTGATTGCCTTTATGAATTAATGTTTGATAATTTTTAAACTCATGCTTAAACATATATTTATACAGTTCTATTACTTTTATATCATATAAATTTAAATGTGTTATACAAAATATTTTCATAATATTTGTATAATTTGCTTTATGTAATTATGATTTTTGCTTTCTGAATAATGAAATAAGAGAAAAGTTTCAGGTTTACATTTGCAAGCAGCACAGTAACAAAAGTAGCATGTGGTGTACATATAATCTTTCTTTTTTAACAATGGAAAAACCAAACTGAATTACCATCATATATTTTCAGTTTTTAAATTTTGGTTTTGAAGTAACAAACATATTTTGATATTACAGCATAATTTTGTTTAGATGAATGAACTTCATTGACCATTAACATCTTGAAGGTACAGATATATCACCTTCATTTTTACCTTCTGGGGATTATCAAAATAAATGTTTTTGGGTGAGTTGGTTAAGGAATGAATGGATGAAATAATTCTCTCTAATTTTGTGTGCCATGAGAATCACAAAGTGCCAATATGCTCTCCATCTTGCCCATGAAATGTTTTACTTATCTCTGCCCTCACTCAGTACATAGTGTGCGGTCCTTTCATTGTTTTCTTTTCCTGGAGGAAGACATTATTACTTCTTCAGCAAACTCACATCTCGCAGAAGTGTATACTGCCCCCAGCATGAACACGTGCTCCCTCAATTAATTTGAGAGTACAGTGCAAGTTACAAAATGGAATCTGCTTGTGCTGTTTGTTTTCCATACCAGTAGTAGTCAAACATTTTGTGCATGTAATTCATTCATACATTTTAAGAAAACTTTCATAGATTGAGTTGATATATAGATTGATCAGTAAATAGATACATAAATAAATGGCTAGATGTAGATTGATTAGCTGGATGTGGATAAGTACATTTAAATAAATATGTCACTACATTTTGTTTATCAATTGTTTTAAATATATTGCCCCATGATAACAAGTGTACATACATAAGGTAGGAAAGATGTCCACATATACTCTTTATTTTATTTCAAATAACTGTGAACATTTGTAATAGAAGACAACGTAACCTATAAATCAACTTAAAATGTAGATAATCACAGTAAACTGAAAGTTAACAAATTTGGGCTATTTGGCATATTTAAGTGATTTGAGGCTGGTTGTAATGTGGGTATTTGTGTCCAGGTATATGATAAATATTATTATAAATAATATTTTATATAATTTAATCTAAAGAGTGTAGTACATTATTTTCATAATTTATAATATATCATTTTTACTCCATCAGATTGTTTTGCACATTCCCTGCATAAAAGCAGCTTATATCTGACAATCATTGCATTGGAGGTATGGCTCTTTTATGTCATTAAATTCATTTCTCTGAAGTGGAAACTTGATATAGTCCCTGATGGTTTGTATTAGAGGAAAAATATGAATGCTGCCTTTATAATTCTGAATCTACTGTTTCAGTTAGCACCAATCCTGGATACTTTCTGCCTCTCTCTCCAGAATAATCTTCCTCATCTAGTTTCTTTCCTCTGAAAGCCTAACAGGTGGCAGTCCCTCTTCAACAATTCAGCACCCTACATTGTTTCAGGGAGTATATTCTCTGCTACTTCTTGGAAGTATTAGACCTTCTTTAAAATAAAAATGACCACTCTGGGTGTGGTGCTGGACATCTATAATCCCAGCGTTGGGGAAGTTGGGGCAGGAAGATTCAAGAGGGAAGCTAGCCTGGACTACAAATAAACAACCACAATGACAACATAAGAGGCCCAAAGAAACAATTGAAAAACCCAACAGATTTTACTGTGTCTACCCTCTCGAGTATTGCCTGTGTTTGCATTAGTTTTGAGACTTCGAGCCTATTCTAGGACTCTGAACACACTATTAATATTACTAGAATCTCATTCTTGGAAACTAGTGAGCAGCTGGGAGATAGGGGTCAATGAGAAAAAGTTTGCCCCATATGCTAGCTTCAGCCACTTTTTCAAAGTGTAGTAATAAGTGGGCACAGTAGAAAGAGTTGGGAAAATGTGGGTCATACTTTTGTGGAGGTGTTTTGATGCCATGATTGATACTAAATTCTACATCAAAATACTACCCTTTAAAAAGGTGAAAATAACAACTACTATGAGTCTTACTAACTTGCCAGAAGTGCTTTTGTTTCCACTACCAGGATCATTTTCTTGGATTATTCATTACACAAGAATTAGCATAAAAAGATTATTCTTGGAAAAAGTCATGTTCGTTTACTTATTTATATATTCAAAATTATTTCTTTGGCATCTCCTTATCTATTGTGTACGCACTTCTTGGTCCTGGAAGTAAAAAAGGGAGATGCCAGAGAAGCAAATCTTAGAGTTTTTGGTTCATAAATTAA
Source organism: Hystrix cristata (assembly GCA_004026905.1). NCBI lineage: Eukaryota > Metazoa > Chordata > Mammalia > Rodentia > Hystricidae > Hystrix > Hystrix cristata. The sequence goes on along the minus strand of PVJO010000476.1, from coordinate 106,623 downwards.
ATATTGAGCTCTCTCTATATAACCAATGTTGTGTATAAGCAAAAGATAAGGAGGCATAAGACCTATTTCAGTTGGCTGAGCAAGTCTCAACAGAGTATATTCAGCCTCCTACAGAAATATTGCTCTCTCCTTTTCACTTTGGGGCATTAATGTGAGAACTTGGAATAAAAGCTGCCTGATAATTGTAAAAATTTAGCTCCTTTATGCTGGTAAGATATCTAGATAAAGGGCTTTCTTGGATAAGGAGACCATTTAACTGTCATAAGTAGTGTATATGGTTATGTCCATGTACACATATTGAATAAATGCTACCCAGCAAACACCAATTGATTCTCAGTAATACAAGTTAATAAAATTCTTTGCTAACAATTACCATTTTCTCAAGTACGTATTTGCTCCTACAAGATCAAAATCTGGCTTCTGAGAGAAGTTGCCAGTGACATGTTTAAAAGACCCATTTTAACAGAAAAAGTTGTAAAGCCAAGTAAGTTTAATCGCATGTCACCTCTTGATTTTGACAAAATATAATGGCACAAGTTGCTAGTAAACTTAATTATGTAGATTTATTTTAGCTTAACAAAATATATGCTATGTGGAGTAAGTAGTGATGAGCCAAGCTTTAACTTGATATTCTTTTTTGTTTTGCGGTGAAAATGCTCATGAAAGAATGTCCTGAATTAATGAAACTTATCAATGTAATTATTGTCAGATGCAATTTTATGGCAAAAAATACCTCTTTCCATTGTTCAAGGAGAAATGTAAGAACATTTTTTCAACTTTTAGGAAGCAATTTGCTAAAGACATTATGATTTCTTGCTTGGTCTTGCACCTCTGCCAAGATCCTCAGAATTTCCATAATTACTCCTCACCAATATAGCTCAAACTTTCAAGCCACTTCTTAGAATGACACATATCACAGGGACAGAGATCGCTAGCTAAGTGAAGCCTTGTGATCTTCAGATGACCATTCCCTGCCTTCCTGCAGTAATCTTTACTGTTTTCTGAACATCGTAGTCTTTCTTGCACATGTCTAAAATAAAAACTTAGAGACAGTTCCTGGCTTTTCTTTCTGTTTCAGTAACTTCTAACCAGTCACCAGACCATCTCATCTGTACTTTCTTAAATGTATTCTAATATCAGTGCTTCATTTCCATTTCCATTTTCATTTTAATGCAAGTCTTTCGGCCAAAAAGTGATAATTTCTTGAGTTTATTTTTTGATCTTCTTTTTCTTCAACCAATCCATTATGCATGATTAATAGTCCTAAGATTTTATGACTGCCTTGCTCAAAGATTTCCAAGGTTTCTATACAGCCTACAGAAAAAAAAAATCTTCAGTATGCCCTTTGACATCTTCCATATTTTAGCCTTTCTTCATAACCTACTTTTCTTTTTATTTTAGCCAAGGTTGTTGATTTCCTGACTGTGACTTCTTCAGGTCTGGTTTATAGATTTTATTCATAGTGTTCCCGTGTCTTATTATTCCTTCTCATTAATCAATTTTCCCCAATTTTCATGGCCCAGCTGACATGCTAACCTTTTCACACAGTTCTGCAAGTCTCCCAATTTCAGTTAGTCTTTCTTGTTCACATTCAAAGAGATTTTAGAAAGCTATATGCTTGCGCGTCTGCATTGTACAAGAAGAAATTGAGTTCCAGAAAATTTAACTAATGGAGGAACCATGATATGAGTTCTGTCACTTTTCTTCTTATTACATTTTAGGGCTTTTCTATCTGCTTAAAGAGACTATGGTATATGAAAGGACTGTACCTCTTTCCTTGGTGATTAAAGATGATTACTTAGTATTATTGCTGACATAGTTCATCTTAATGTGCCTGTTCTTGCTTTTCAGTCTATAAGGACTGAGAAATAAGGGCTTGTGTTCCACATGGATTAGTAAATACTGGCTTCAGAGCACCCTTTATAATTATGAAATTCTAATAAAGTTCCTAATTTAGCTAACTTGTTTGAGTTGAATATAAAATCGTATCTTATTCTTGAAGAATGAAAAATTGTTTATTCAACAATTAGTTAAGTAATGTAGCAAAGAGAATAGAGATTGGAATAGTGTAAAGTGTCAGAATTCAGACATTTAGACATTCAGACATTTAAAGAAATAGTCTAATATCTTACTGAAGATTATAAATTAAGAAGATGTTTGAAATACTAAAAGAAAATGTTTTGCCAAATCATTGGAGTTTCTCCCAAATCACTTTTTATTATTTTTTATTTTTTATTGTTGGATTAAAATGAAATATTGGTATACACATAATGATGCCATTATTCCTATTGTACATAAGAGATACTTTGCTATTTATTTATGTAAAATCTGCAGTCTGGAATATCTGGAGAGTGGCCAACATCTCACTATCTAAATTACTTTTTGCTTTGTAGAAAGATTTACCTTGAATCTAGATTCTGTGGAAATCAAAGAAATTCTTCTTGACTTATATTCTCTCTTTGTGAGCATAAAATTTGTCTATAAAATGAGCAAAATCTAAGTATAATAACATAGCAAACATTTTGAATTTTAGTCAGAAAAATAGATTTCTTCTTGTAAGTACCACTTTTCTTGATGAGTAACGGAGATGACCTAGAAGAGTTAATGCAAAGTCAACAGGACAAAAGTTAAGGTTTTTAAAATGTCATTTACTATCCTGAAAAAGTCTGTATGCAACATTACATTTCTCACTTTTTCTGAGTCTTGGAAAGACATGATATTTTTCTGGTTTCGTCAGCAGTGAAAATGCCTTCACACAGGCCTGTAGCTGATGACATTGTAGTGAAAGCTCTCCAAACACTAATTGGAAATTAAAAAAAATCTTGACAACACCTCACTGCATCATAGTTATGTTTCATCACCTTAGACATTCATTATCACTCACCACATACACATATGTTAATGCAAAATTGTTTAGAATTGTCTTATATTGCCATTTTTCTCTTCTCTTTTAATCTTGTTGAGTTATTTTTGAATGGCTAACAAGTTGTGATATCAGTTTTAATTTTATACAGCTTATTGTGCAAAATAGTGTGGAAGCCCCAATTTTTTGGAGGAAATTCTTCAGGGGATGTTTTTCCTAAATGAAATGTATTGCTTTCCTCACAACATTAAAATAAAAAGAAATGTGGACCTTCTCTTTAGACGGATGTAATTTATTCGAAGTTCAACATTAGACACATGGCTTTAACTGTCTTATCTTCTGAAAAATGTAAATAATGTACATTTTAGTGATTATTGGAGGATTAGATAAATCATTAAAAATCTTGTAGAGTTCATTTTAATACTTGAGTGCAAAAAAAAAAGAGGAAAAAATAGTGTTCTATTTGTAGAAGGGGTCATAATGAATTTGGAATATGAGGAAATTTAGTAAACATCACTCTACCTGGTTCTTCACTGTGTATCTCACCGGGCTGTATTGTTTTCACAAAATTGTAAACAAAAAGAAAAAGAATAAGTAAATTTATGCCTAATTCATATGTGTATAAAAACAATCTACAAATATAAACAATACCTTTGGCCCTACCATTTGTCACAACCTTAGCATAGTTTCTGATTTTTTGTGGTTCTTTCCTTGGGACAGCTTTAGAATGGCAAGGATGTGCACTGGGATCCTCCAGAGGAAGTCACTTTCCTGCTGTCTACATAGAAGGCATGTAGCAATACCATATAAATATAACATATAGAATATGTTCTGATTTGTGAAACTTCTTACTTATGCCAGTATTTTCATTTTTATTCCTCTCCATTCACTTGTACAACTATGCTCTTCTTCGTGAGAATAGTAAACATATCAATGTGTAGGGCTACTACACTTATCAGAATCATAGATAGGTTACATAGAAGACCCCCCTAAAAATTCCACTAAAAGACTCCTAGAACTAATATACAAATTCATCAAGGTAGCAGGGATACAAAATCAACACACAGCAATCAGTAGAGTTCCTGTGGGTCAATAATAAACCCACTGAGAAAGAAATTAAGAAAACAGTGCCAATAATAATAGCCTCAAGAAAAATGAAATAGTTATGAATTAATCTAATAAAAGAAGTGAACAACTTCTAACTAAAACTGTAGTATTCTGAAAAGGGAAATTGAAGAAGACCTCAGAAAATGGGAAGATGTCTGCTGTTCCTGCCTAGATAAAAGAGATACACAGATGTAATATAATCCCAATGAAAACAGCAACAGCATTCCTTACAGAAGCAGGGAAAACAACTCTAAAATTTGTATGAAAGTATAAAAGGCCCAGAATAGCAAAAGGGACAATCCTGGGCAACCACAACAAAGCAGGAGACATCAAAATCTTGGATTTTAAGTTATATTACAAAGCAACAGCAGGGTGCTACTGGCACAAAACAGATATGTGGATTAATGGAACAGAATAGTGGACCCAGAAACAAGTCCAGACACATTCAGCCACTTGCTGTTTGATAAGGGACCCAAAAACATACGCTGGAAAAAAGCCTCTCTAACACATCGTGCTGGGAAAGCTGGATATTCACATGCACAAAATTGAACCAAGATACATATTGCTCACCGTACACTAAACTAAAATCAAAAAGGATAAAGAATCTGAATTTTAAAACAGAAACACTAATCTGCTGGAAGATAAAATAGGTAAAACTCTTGAAGATATAAGCAGAGGCAAGGACTTTCTGAACAGAACCTCAGTTGTACAAGAAATAATATCAAGAATCAATAAATGAGAGTGTATCAAATTAAAAAACTTTTGCACAGCAAAGGAAACAGCTAACAGAGTAAAGAGACAATCTACAGGATGGGGAAAAGGTTTTGCCAGCTACTTGTCAGACAAAAGATTAATAGCAAGAGTACATAAAGAACTCAAAAAAATCAGACCCCTCAGAAATAAAAGACACAGTCAAAATATGGACAACGGAAATAAATGGATACTTTTCAGAAAATAAAGTGCATATGGCCAATACATGCGTGAAAAAAAAATGTTCAGCGTCTCTGGCCATTAGAGAAGTGCAAATGAACTATACTGAGATTCCATTTTTCTCCCAAAAGAATGACTATCATTGAGAAATTAAATAAATGCATGGCTGCAGCGGACAAAGGATCCCTTCTACTTTGTTAGTGGGAATTTAAACTGGTATGACCACTATGGAAACCAGTATGGAGGTTCCTCACAAAACTGAAAGTAGAAATTCCATTTGACCCAGCTATTCCCCTTGTAGGTATCTTCCCAAAAGAGTTAAAAACATCGTATTGCAGTAATACATGCGTACCCACATGCAGCAGCACAAATCATAATCGCTAGATCTTGCAAGTGGTCTAATGTCCATCGACAGGTGAATAGATAAAGAAAATGTGATATTTATACACAATGGAGTAACTGCTATAAAGAAGGGTAAGTTTGAGTCATTTGTAGGAAAATGGATGTATCTTGAGACCATAATGTTAAATGAAATAAATTAGACACATAAGTTTAAATAGCACATGGGTTTCCATAAATAGAAACCCAATGTATAAATAAACAGCAAGATAAAAGGTAGATAATAGGAAACAAGGAGCTCAATCTTTTCCAAAAGGGAAGGGGACCAAAGATGGAGGGAGGTGGAAGATAGGGGAGAGGAAGAGGATGAAAGAATTAAAGTGTGTTATGTACATGTGCCAACTCCTCATGATGGATGTAGTTATTTTATACTGCTAACATGTACTAATAAAGAATAACTAATAAAGAATAGAATAATAGAAGAGACTCTAAATAAGCCTTTTAAATTCTTATCACTGTACCTTATGCAACTAAAAATTTGCGACTTGGAAATAAAAATATGCCGAATATATATTATCCCCAACTGTTGGTTGTTAACTATTATAATTTGTGTGTAGCTGTCCCCCCAGAGCCTCATGTGGTCGTAGGTGGGGCTTTTCAGAGGTGGCTAGATCTAGATTGTGTGATGCGGGGGTCAAGGGTGTGTGATTACCAAATTAGTCCAGAGATTGGTTTGGTGTAGTTCCAGGTAAGATAAAGGTTGCCCCGCTCTGGGTATGAGCGCTACTCATCCTTACAGCAATATAATATAAGGGACAGAAACAGGGTTGCCTGGGGTAACTTGCTTGCTGCCTCCTGGCTTCTGCCTGTCCTGTTTTGCCATGAACTGTTTCTCCTCTGTGATGTCCTCTGCCTGCTACTCTGCCTTGGAGCCGGCCAACTAACCTCTACAAACTGTAAGCCAAATAAACCTTTCCTCTTTTAACACTGGGTATTGGATATTGGGTATTTTGTCTCAGCAATGAGAAATGTAGCTAAGACATTAACCAAATCCAATTAAAATTTCCATACATTAGTGGCTGTTGTTCAATGAGTGCTTATTTTGTGCATGGTATCTAAGTTAAGTGATCAATTAATTTCTCTAGCTCATAGGAAAGGAGCTGAGTGTTTAACCATTACTATGGTAAACATCAGAACTGTGTATAAACTGCGTGGCGAGGACATACTCAAGTCAAGCGTTTCTCAAATACCTTCTAAAGATCAGTGGTCCCTTCTCACTTCAGAATCGAGTACATTATATGATTTTTTTATTTCAAATATTGAATGGTAATCTCTTCCTGGGACACAGTTAACTAATTTAATTGTCCTTTCAGCACTATGGATTAGATACCATGCTTATCTCAATTTTAGATGTGAAAGAAATACGATAGGAAGAGGTAAAAGGAGCTCTCCAGGCGACTCCTACTTCCAGGCCACATAGTTGGTGACAGCCCAGTCAGCGTATCTCTAAGCCTTGGCCCCAGCCATGTCACTACACTGTTTCTTACGCCTTGTCAAAAATGACCGGAAAAGTTACCGCCATCTCTCACAGTCTGGAAAAATAAACAAAGGTTTAGAAAAGGACTGTTGTGTTTTTCCTCTTCACTTTTAACAGTTTGAAGCGAGAGAGATTTATGAGGATGTGGATACAAAGTGAAGCACTTCAGAGTATTATTTGGGGACTTGTAAAAAGTGAAATCATCAAAATATGGATTATGTGTGGCTGAAGAGCTACTTGGTGAATGACCTCCATTTGTGAACCCTTCTCTTTCTGGAAATTTTTTCTATAAGGAAAGGAGGAAAACAAACCTATCTTGTATTGTTACTGACAGACGATAAACCATAATTCCACTCTGCTTTTCTTTCAGGGCGGTTTGGCTGGAATGGCCAAAATATTCTAGGCTGACAGTACTTCCTTGATGGAAAAGTGAAAAGATTTTTTAGGACCCAGGGATCTTGGAGTTTTATGATTCAGTGATTAGCAATGAAGTAACTCTTAGAACATAGAAATGTATTAGTGAAATGTTCTTGGTGATAGGTGTGTCTTATTAAAGTGTTAATAAACAAAAGCAAAAGAAACATAATTAGAAAATGAATGACTATGATTACTGTAAGTTCCTCCAGTAGGCACCAAAATATTGTTAAAATTAAAGCAATGGTTACTAGAAAAAGCCTTTGTAAGTCAGAAATTAAAAACAAATAATCTAGTTAGAAAATGACAAAGATCTAAACAGATAATTTGCTATGGAATACATGCAAATATAAATAACTTCAAAAAAAATGTCCAACTTCACCTGTCACTCAGGAAGTACAAATTAACACAATGATCAATGGCTAAGATTGAAAAGAAAACAGAAACCAAAATTCTGACAATACCAAATTCTGGTGAGGATTTAGAAGATTAAAAAATCGTATCCATCATTGGTGAAAATGCCAATCAGTATACAGTACCTTCATTTTGGAGAATAATTTAGGGTTTTTTTTTAACAAATGTCCACATAGTTGTACCATATGATCTAGCAGTCATACTCCTAAGTGTCTAAGTGTTTACCTAACTGATTTTTTCTTTTTTTTTTTTTTTTTTTTTTTTTTTTTTTTTTTTTTTTTTGGTGCTGAGGATCGAACTCAGGGCCCTTTGCTTGCTAGGTAGGCGCTCTACCACTTGAGCTAAATCACCAACCCCTATCTAACTGATTTGAAAATTTATATATACTCAGAAACTTGCTTTCAGATATTTATAGAAGCTTTTTCATAACTGCCAGAAACTGGAAGCAATCAAGGTGTTTTATAATAGGTAAATGGATAAACAAACCATGGTATGTTCATACAATTGAACACTGATGGTAGTACAAAAATAAATAAGCTATCAAACCACAGAAAAATATGAAACAACCTTAAATCCATATTGCTCGATAAAAGAAGCCAGTGGGAACAGACTACATGATATTTGCTTTCAATTATGTAACTTTCTAGAAAAGACAAAACTAGAGAGACTATAAAACAGTCATTGCCAGAAGGTTGAGGGGACAAGAGAAATGATTGAAAATGTAAATCACAGAAGAACTTTTAGGAAGGTAAAATGATTCTTTATGATACTGCAATGGTGCATACATGGGAGGATTTTTTTTCCAGAACTCATAGATCTTACAGTAAAAATTTGGGGTATGAAAATTAAAAAAAATCATTTAAGATTTTTGATAAGACTCGAGGCTTGATGCAGACAAAAAAAAAACCCAAAGAAAAAAGAAAACTAACTGTATCATGAAGGTATGTTGTAATCTTAGTGATAAAGATTAAGAAAAAGGTGATAACACTCTGGAAATGCGCTGAAACTCATGAAACTAAAGACAAGAAGGAATTGCATGTAATGACTGAATTCAAGTTGATAAAGTTGTTTCCCACGGAGAAAGAGGTTTACAATGGCGATACTACTGTATGGGTATACTAGGCTTTAATGATTTTGTTAATGAAGGGTGGATGGTTAGAGCTAGGTATCTCACCATCAGAGGGCAGGTAAGTAAGAGGAAGATGCTACAGTGATCCATAAGGTAATAAATTAGAGATGATGATATGAATACAAATTCATGTTCATATTAATGTGGACCCAGATGATTGCATATGGAAATTATTTGTGGCCAGACACATTATAGATATGTGTTTATGCATAGGTGAGATTACGGGCATTTATTTCCTTTCTCTGTTTACTGTAAAGTCCTACAAGCAATAACATCTCAGTAACAATGAGCACTCTTGGTGCCATCTTAATCTCTGCTACCATTTGCCAATAAAATAAACCAGAGATTTTTTGAGAAATGTCTGATTATAGGTCTGGGGCAGGATATAGACAAGATAAGCCTTGATTGTCCTGTGCTAAAATGTAAGGAAGTGGAAAGAAAAAGGAAAAAATAATAAAAGAAAGAAAAAGAAAGATGGGGTACATCAAAGGGAGATAGGCGCAGTTTCCAATGGCCAAAGCTGGAAAAATTTGAGTCACAAAATAAGTAGCACTGTATTGTAACTGAAAGTATAAAATAAATATATTGAGTCCATACAGTTGTAAATAAATAAGTAAATAATGAGTAAATAAAGAAATAAAACTGGAAAGAGATACAGCTCCTCTGAAGCATAATTCCAAATAACTTCCACAGGTACAACATACTCAAGAATATTATGATGGCTAAACTTTATATGTCAACCTGGTTAGACTACCATGCCTAGTAGTTTAATCAAACTATAGTATAAATTTGGCTGTGAAGATATTTTGTAGGTATTTTTAATATCAACAACCAACTGACTTTAAGTAAATGAGGTTATCCTCAATGTGTTTGAGCTCCATTCAGTCAGCTGATGACCTTAAGAGTACAAACAGGCTTCCCCCAAATTAAGCAATTGTACCTCAAGATTGTAACACAGAATTCTGTGTGAGTTTCCAAACTGATAGCTTGCCTTGTGGATTTTGTGAGGCTGTCCCCAGTTTTGTGAGGCAATTCTTTAAAATGTCTCTCTCTCTCTCTCTCTCTCTCTCTCTCTCTCTCTCTCTATATATATATATATGTCTATATATATACACACACACACACATACATACATATATGCTATATGTGTGTATACAGTATACAGTTCCATAACATATGCTAATATATACATATGTAAATATAAATATGTATTTATGTATAAATGTAAATTCACATATAGTCCTATTACTTCTATGACTCTAGAGAATCTTGACAGATAAAGAAAGGAGCTTAAATCCCCGCTCCTTAGGTGTGAGTTGTGCATAGTGACTTATCTTGGAGATATAGTACAGAGATGGGAAAATGGGCAACTTAACTCTGGAGAACCTGACACCACCTGAACAAGGTGATCAAGGCTAGCGTTAACAGGGATACATATTGATAGTGTGTACTCTTGATGCATTATGGTGAAAATATTTTATCTCTGCAGTTTTTCTCTGAGAAATTTATAACCAAAGTCTAATTATGAGAAAGAAAATCTTACAAATTCCAGTTGGGTGACATTATACAAAATACTTGATGGATGTTCCTCAAAACTGTCATTAAGAACAGGGAAAAATGCAAAACTTTCACAGCCGAAAGGAATCTTAGGAGATAGGATGACCAGTGTAATATGGTCTCCTGGACTAGACCTACAAGAGAAAAGGATGTTAGGGGAGAACTAAGGAGGTATAAATAAAGCACTGATGAATTAGTAACAGTATATTAATATTGGCCCATTAACTGTAACAAAAGAGCCAAACTGAAACAGTAAGTTAATAATAGTGGAAACTGAGTGCAGGGCATATGGAAACACTCCGCAATATCTTATCAGATTTTTTCAATATGTCTAAAACTTTTTAAAAATGTATGTTTTTTTAAAAAAAATTTGTTAGCTTTCAACTATGAATGCAATTTAAGTAAAAATTAGAATGCCACTGGAAAATATTCTTCAACTTATATAACGTTATAAAATTCTGCTAACAGAACAGCAGATTACACCCCAAAAAACAACTATTTGACTTCTTGTAGCCAGTTAATAAGAAAGTTAAAAGGAAATAGTTTTTCACTAAGGAGAAGTAATAAAAGAACACAAAACTATAAAATCGGTAAAATTTTTCTATAAATGGATCATCCTATTCCCACAGAGACAGTAGAGTTAGATTGTCTAAACAGGGTAACCTACTCAATGTTTTGCATTCAAGAAAAGTCCGATTAGCTTCCCTGAGTTAGGTGTTTCTAAATAGTATTTTTTTTTCTCTACCTCCCAACAGGGTTTTAAATTTAGTGAATGATGTTATTACTACGCCTTTTAGAGATACAAATACAGATTACTACACGCCTTACAGTTATGTGAGAAATTTTGTTTCAGAGACTATCTCTTGTAGAAAACACATATTAGGTTTTTAATTCAATTTGAAAATCCTCGATTTTGGGTTATTTAGTTCATTTGCATGAGTACAATTACTGTGATTGTTGGATTTAAGACTATCATCTTGTGATTTGTTTGCTCTTTTATACTTTTATTTTTCTGCATTTTTTGTTAGCTGAATGTCTGTTGCATTCCATTTTATGTCCATGTCTGACTTTTTAGGGAAATGTTCCTGTAAAAATTATAATACAAGGGCTGTGGATTTACCTCAGTAGCAGAGCATTTGCCTAGGTGGTGGAAAGCCCTGAGTTCAATATCCAGCACCCCCTGCCAAGAAGGATTACGATACATGTCTTTAACTCTCTGCAGCATGATTAGAGTGATTATCATTCTAGTTACTGTAAAATATAATTACCTTACAATAACATATTCCATCTACCTTTATTTGTTTTGTTATAATCATCATATATTTTACTTCTATATACAGTACAATACCATAATACTTTTTTGTTTCGAAGAATAACTTGTTCTGTAAAGGCTTTTTATAATATTTACCTATCTGTTTATCACTTTGTTACTGATTTCTTCTTCTTCATACAGATTTCCATATTGTATTGATTCTCTTCAGTCTTAAGAAGTTTCTGTAGCATTTCTTGTAGCACAGATCTCTGGAGACAAATCCTCAAACATCTTGTTTATCCACAAATGTCTTCATTCCTCTTGCAGATTTGGAGAATATTCTTACGTAGTATAGGAAACTGACAATAGTCTGTAATAATTTCTAAACATGAACTAAATGTCCTTCAGGCTTCATTGTTTCTGATGAGATATAACTTAATTGAGACCATTATCCTCAGGCTCAAATTTATTTTTTAAATTCTTTGACTACTTTATGATTTTCTCTCATTTAGATACAGTTATTTGAGTTTTTTCAGCATTGGGTTCATTGAGTTCCTGCTTTTCTTTGTGTGTCTGGTGAGTTTTAGTGTGTGCTGGTCATTGTGAATAATAAACTGGAAGGAGTTAAGACTATGTTATTTATCCTTAAATTGGGTTTAGACTAGCTCTGGCAGGCTATTAAGTTACTGCTGAGTACTACTGACATTGTCAGGCTTAGTTTTACATTTTGTTAGAATGAGAGAATGGGTCTTTTTTTTTTTTTCTTTTTTCCTTTAGTCTTAGTCATGGCCCTTATTCAAAAGTGGTATAGTTTTGATCTTAAATTACAGTCTTATGATGTCTCAACTAAATGCCTGAGGTTCTCAATGAGAGTTCATCATTCTGGATGAGTCTAAACTATACTTTTTCTTAGTCCTGTGTCATTTCCATATCTCAAATTTAGATTTTAGTTTCATAGTAGCCACTTTGCTAAACCTTGCATTTCCTGTCCTAAGTCTCAGCTAAGAACCCACACAGTACTTCTGAAGTACTCATAGAAATCTTTTGGCTGACTCCTGAGGCCCCTGCGTCATACAGCAGCTACTTTCCTAATACATCCTACTGGAAATCCCAGTCACTGCGTAGTGCCTACCTGCTCAGTTCGGTAAGACTCTTGTCCTCACATAGGTTCTATCTTCTGCACTGTGGCTTGCAACAAGGGACTCTCATGTGGAGCTGGACCACATACATTGTTGGGAAAATCTTAAAAGTACAATTGAGATGAGTCTATACTTTAAGGGCAAAAGGTCAATAAAAGACAAATCTCTAATGAAAGTGCCGTGTATACAATGACGTCTCCATTGTGGAGTAGGGTAAATTTTAGAATTAGGCCATTTTGCTCTTTTGTTGTTGGTGTAGCATCATAAGTCACAGGTAGATGAAATTCAATGCAAATGATAGAAGTCCAACTCCTATACAATGTAAATTTAATTGACACAATATTTCAAAGGGTTAAAACTGAACCAGAAAACATAGACCCAGCCAAAGAAATATAAAAAATCTTACTATTAGAAAGATAATAATATTTATACATAATTTCCTCTCAAACTCTCCAACTATCCAACCCAGCTCTAGATCATCTGTAATATTCCCAATACCTAAGTAAAAAGTTAACTGTAAACTGAAATGTATCAATACTTAAAGAATGCTTCTATCATCTAAGAGTGATCAGACAGAGTAGAGGAATTTCTGTGAGGTTTACACAAGGATGAGAGAAACTAGTTTCATAGAATGAGTTCGAGATAGGAATAGTCAGAGAAAACATTTGTTTGCAATTGTACCTCAGGAGTTCCACTTTCTCAATATAAAAGTTTCATAAGAAATCAACAGATTCTTGTTATAATATCATTTTATTAGAGGTTATAATAATGGTAGTAATATGCTGTGAGCCTGTTTAATGTTTCCAAAGAGGGGATTATAGAATGAACAAATTTGAAAACCATAATGCATTTTTCAAATAAAATATCTTTTTCTTAATTTCTTATCTAGATGATACTCTTATGAATAATAATGTTTTATAAATATTATGCATTTCCCCATGATATTAGTATGAGTAATTAGTGTAAGTGCCATAGTTTGGACTGCGTAAGTCTCACCGTTTGGAGGTACTTACATATACAGACAGTCTCTAAATCCCCGTCCAACTCTGCTGTTTATTCTTCAGTAACTGTGTGTAAGTTTCCCTTCTTTAACCCAAAAGTCATCTATTTTTGACAATAGTACTTTTTCTAAAGGAAAGCAATGGCCATTTCCAATGTGAGTGATGACTATAGATCCCTTCTCTATGTAAATGTCCACTGTTGTTTTATTTCAGACTGTATGCCAATTAGCAAGGAAATACTTTCAAAATCCAATTTTTAAATGATTTTAAATTCATGGTTTGGGAAGATCTATTAAGTCGGGTAAAACTTAGTAAGCTTAAAAAATATTTCAGTTTCATCAGTGAAATAGCACCAAAATGATATGAGGAAATAAACACTATATTAAATTTTCATATAAAATTAAGATATCACAGGACGTAGATAAATGAGAAATTCATGTAAATCCTTGCCACAAGTGGTTTAAAGCACAGTTGTTATTATTTTCTTATTGTGCCTTCGTTAGAATTTAAAAATACAGTAAACTATCGACACTAATGCCTCTTTTATTTCTGTTTCATTCTGGATAGTCAATAGTTGTTTCCTGTAAAGTACATCAAATTTTTTAAAAAGTAGTAAGAACATGTACATATTCATTAGCTACCTGGAGGAGTAAATACGAAGGAAAATTGTCAATGGCTACAAATTAGGAAGTGTGGCCTTTTTTTTAAACCAGTGAACAAAATTTAAATGCTGTTTATATTCATGAATCTGCCCTAGACTAAAAACTTTAAAAAATGTATTTCTAACCTGACTGACAGATATTATAAGTAATAATAGGCTTACTTTGATTTTCACTCACACTAAGAGATGCATTCTCTCCTTGGTGGCTTCTGGTACTTAGCACTCCACGTTAAAACAGGGTCTGTACAACTACTGTCAGTGGATAGGGAGGTATTCTGTGCTGCTGTATTTGGTATGGATTCTGCATTCAAAACCCAAACCTTTGTTATTATTTCCATGCATATTATCATCTAAACTGCTCTGCCTTTTACCAGTCCCATTCCTCAAATCTTATTGCACTTTCTAATTATTTGTGAAGGAAACAGCCATCAACTCTGTCTTTGCCTGGGAAGTGTAAGAGCACAGTTTATTTTCTTTTATTTTTATTTTTTAAGAGCGCAATTTTAGTGTCAGATGTCTAATCTGGTACTAGGCCTTGGGTAATTCCTGTTACATCTTAAAATCTCAATTTTGTCTCTGTAAAATAGTGGATAAGAATTATTATATCTGACCATTGTGTAAATGTTCTACAGATAATGCACACATATAAAGTATTCAAAATGTTGTGTAGCACATGATGGGATTATAAGAAGTAGTAGCTACTTCCTTATGAACATCTAAACTGTTGTTGAGCCTCTTTGCTACTCCATCTGGTCTACATTTATAGCACTGAGAGAGAGAGGGGTAGTTTTTATTTACATGAAGAATATCTCTTAAAGTTTCCAACTCTGATAATTTTAAACATCCGTTTTCCACATAATATAAACCAGTGTAGTCACTACTGTGTAAGCAGGTATACTTTTAAGTTTGTGGTAGAAGCAAATTTTAACTTTCCACCACATCATTCAACAATTTAAAGTTTTGTGTTTTTAAAAAATTGTATATTTACATAGGCAACATTTCCACCCACTGTATAGGATCTAATAAAACTATTTTGAATAAGAAATTCAGTATATTCAAATCTCTACAAGCCCAAAGCAGCCAAACTATAAATTCCAAATGGAATTTTTTATTGCAATTGATTTACATGGTTA
The DNA here is from genome assembly GCA_004026905.1 of Hystrix cristata. Taxonomy (NCBI): domain Eukaryota; kingdom Metazoa; phylum Chordata; class Mammalia; order Rodentia; family Hystricidae; genus Hystrix; species Hystrix cristata. The sequence continues at coordinate 91,147 of PVJO010000476.1, read as the reverse complement.
TAAAGCCAGAAAGTAAAAATCATGCTTGGCTTACCAAAGCAAACCGAATTATGACGGTATTTTCAGGAATAATGTTCACTGGATATTATACTTGAATTTCTTTTTGTATATCATAAGTATAGATACTACCAATAATAATTGATCTTCTGGGTAATTTTAGACAATTCTTTAAATATCATAACATTTGTGTTTCATTTTTCTTTTATTTTTAATAAATTTAAAATACTGATTTCTATTTATCAAGTAATATGCACTGCAAACTGTTGACCAAACCGTTCTTCTAAATACTGTTGCAGGTATATGGATAAATACAATTTGATTTCTACAAGCAAAGAAACAAGCAAATCAGGAAGAGATAGACACACCCAGTGATGCAGGGCAATCAATAAATGGGGCAGGGAGGCAAGCAGACATCATATCTCCAAGATTGGTTACTCTCCACCATACCCAATAACTAACTCCCTGAATTACCAAACCTATCTGTATATAATACAAAGCACTTTTCTGCTTTGGTTTATATTTTATTTCCTACTCCATTCTTTCTTGTGTGTGTGTGTGTGTGTGTGTATGTGTGGTGCCGGGGATTGAACTCAGGGCCTTATGCTTGCAAGGCAAGCACTCTAATCACTGAGCTAAATCCCCAGCCCCTTCCTACTCCATTCTTAATGAACTATCTGTGTTATTTCAAAATAAGTTATCTGTTAAAAATGTGAGTATTAGGACCCATTTATTTATCAAATTGAGGGTATGGATGTGATTTCTCTTAGGTAAAAACACATTTTGACTTTCTCTAGTGTCTGTGCTTTCTTTTCTGGCACATGAGCTGCATATTTTAGATCAAATAAATTCATTTTTCTCCAGAAAGAGCTCATCTCTAAAACTAAGATTAAACAAAGCATAATGACCCAGCTCTAAAATACTATATTTCTTTGCCAGTACAAACTTCTTTCCCAATAATCAAATCCAAAACAGCCTGTGATAATATCATGAAATTCAGTATAAGGGACTTTGAAAAAACATGAGCTTTTAAAAAAGAATATTGTGTGTCTTATCATATATATTGCATTTGGAGAAAAAAAGCACGTATGCTTAATGTAAAGATAAGAGCCTCTTTCCTCAAAGACCAAGAAATTTGCAGCATATTCTTCTTCCATGCACACAGCATCCACTTACATAAAGATAAAATTATGCATAAACTCTATGGCTTTATTCCATAGCCTTAACAGCAAATGACAATAAATGTAAGTTGAAAACTCCATTTTTCTCCCAAAGAGTTATTTAATTTAGTGTGACTCTTTAGAACTTGCTTCATTAGATGGGATCTCCCATTTCTTTGGTGATGAGAAGTATATTTTGAAAAATGTATAAGCATGCCAAATCTTGCTGAGTTGTATCTTATTCACAACAGAACAGTCCTTTCATGTGGATTATGAAGTGGTCCATTTTGTACACATGTACACGCACATTTAGAAATAGGCAAAACAAGTATGTAGTCTATATTTTAAGCGGGCACAATGGCCAAACTGTGCAAGAGGGGAAGCGCTGAGTATATAACTGCACATACAAATTATTTTATAAATATTATATATATATAGGCATGATCTTGTAATTTAAATCATATATCAGATACATGTCATAACACTTATCATTTATTGTATTTTCAAAAATCACAAAGCGATTTTATCATAGCTTGACTGTGGAGCTCCTTTTCAAATTGTTTACCTAAGTAGGAGCAGCTGATAGTGGCAGAATTTAGGCACCCGGGATTCCGGCTGAATATGACCTATAGTCTCAAAGAAACTCTTTAAAATCGAGGATTGTTTACCATGATCTCGTCAGGATTTAGCAAACTGTTCTTTCTAGCAAGGCAATTGTAAATTATTTGAAACTTTGCTAACTGAGAGCCCCATAATGTGGGGCTTGGGGTGTAGCTCAGCAGTGCAGCGCTCATCTAGCATATGCAAAGCCCTGGATTCAATTCCCAGCACTGGAAAACAAACGAACACGCAAACCCCTCACTAAACACAAAAACAAAACAAACAAAAACCCCCAAACAGCTTCATAATGCCTGGTGAAGAGGCTCATAAATAGATCTAGTACTCTCCAGAGACTGTGTAGTAAAAACTCAAAGGTGCTGGACTGAATTACCCCACCAAGGAGGCTGAACCCTAAGAACATCCGAGTCAGCAGACCAACTGAGTCTAAGTAGGCTGATGATGGAAAGAAATGTGTGTGTGTGTGTGTGTGTGTGTGTGCGCGCGCGCGTGCATGTGCGTGCGCGCATGTGTCCCTTAACTTTTCACACACAGTTCGCAATAAGCCTAATTTTGATTTGGAATTCAGAAGGTGCTTACCAAACATGTCCAAGCATCTTAGAAGTAAATCTTGGCAAAATAAGACACTGTGTTTCAAACCTCTTTCTGCGAGAATTTTAAATACCTCCTGAGCTTTCATAGTGCAGGGACTGCCTCGAGGATGGTGGAGTAGCAGCAAAAATCGCACTTCGGAGGAGCTCTGGAGACGACGTGGGAGCACGTTGTAGTGCAAGGCATTTGAGGCTGGAGTGCCTTTCATTCTTACTCATTTCTTGTTACTCCATTTCTGCACCAGCAACATGGCATGAGGATATGTGTCTCAAATCGACTGCGAGAATCAGTGAGGCGGTTTTACCAGGGTCCGCAGTGCAGGAGGAGAAAGGACAATGTCAGTTATGCCTCCTGACCACAGGCCCTCGGGTATATGTGAAAAGAACATACACAGAGTAGGAAGTTCCTATTCAATTCATTTTCTTTTCTCTGTGGTTTAAAAAAAAAAAAAAAAAAAAACCTTTGTCTAGAAATTATCTTAAAAGCTGTATCTTTTTATTTTACTGCCAGTGCAAATAGATGATGAATGGCCTCATGTGACATTCTGTCACTGAAATCATATGGTAAGCATAAAGCCTGTTCTACGGGAGAAATGTAAAGAAATTAAGCTGCCACCTTCTCATTTTGACACCTGTTTGTAACCGTATTGTTCCAGAGCATTTGATTTCCAAATACAATCCTTTGAAACTTGCCTCAGAATCATCTGATGTGCTTGTTAAAAATGCAGGGCCTAACTCCAAACCAGCTGAACTGAAACATGAGGGGTGTGACCCCGGGAGCCCCACTTTTATGCATCTCAGGAGAGGTACCCAAAGTGGGAGAGTCGAGACCTAGTGCAGCCCAGCAATCAATTAGTAAAACCAAAGACATCCTAAGTACATGGTCTATGTGGTAGACTTATTATTATTAGTAGTATATTTTATTTTTTTTACAAAGAACATGTGTTGGTACATTGTATGCATAATGGTCACATTCATCATGGTAATTTTGTACCTGTACATGATGTATCTTGGTTTCCCCCCTCTTTCCCTCCCTTCTGCTCCTTCCCTTCCCTATTTACAGCAGGTTTATTTATATTTTTCCACTTTTTCCCTTTTCCCTTTCTTTCCTTTTTCCTTCCTACTTTTCCTCCTTCTCTTTTTCTAGTTCTCCTCTCTTTTGAATATTATCTTCCTTTGAATTAATAACTATTACACCTCTTTGTCCTTATTTACACTTATGCTTTCTTCATTAGTCAGTATTCTCTAGAGGAACAGATACAATGGTAGATGTATGAATATGTGAGAGCTTATGAATTGGCTTCCTTGGGCTTCCTGTAAGTCAGACGTGGAAGTGTGCAGAGGGTCCAGCTGAAGGTCTGGAGGTCTGAAGGGTCCAGCTGAAGGTCTGGAGGTCTGAAGAATCCAGGCAAGAGTCTAGAGGTCCGAAGTACCCAGGTAAAGGTCTGAAGTAGAAGGATCCAAGTGAAGGTCTGGAGTTCCTCCAAAGGAACCAAAGTTGATCCAAAGAAACCAGGGAGGCTAGATCCCTCTTCATTTCTCTTTTATATCATCTAGAGAATGGGCTGCCCTAGGCTGGATCTTTACACTCTAGGGTGTAGAATTGCTAAACCAATTTAGTTAAGCTTCTCTTACAAGTCGACACAATCAATCAACCATGACACTTTCTCATATCAGAAAAACAGTTCAATGTGTACTCATGAGTGTCTGATTTATTTTACTTAAGAGTATGTTCTCAAGGTACATCATTTACCTACAAATGTCTCTAGTTTAGCCTTTCTTATGGCAGAGTAGTACTCCATTGTGTAGAAAACCACATCTTGTTTAGCCATTCATTAGTTATTGGGCACTTAGATTCTTTCCAAGACTTAACTATTACAAACTGTGTTGCTATGAACATGGTCACGCATATATGGCTGTGGTATGATGATTTTAATTCTTCTGGGAAGATATCAAGCAGAGGAATAGCTGGATCAAATGGAACATCTAGTTGTAATTTTTTGAGGAATCTCCACGCTGATTTCCACAGAAGGCTGGACCAATCTACATTCCCACCAACAGTGGAGGAGGGTTCCTTTTCCCCAAAGCCCCACCAGTATTTGTTATTGGTTGATTTTTTGATAATCCCTGTTCTTTCGGGAGTGAGAGGGAATCTTACCATTGTTTTGATTTGCATCTCTCGAATGACTAGTGATGTTGAACACTTTTCCATGTATTTATTTGCCATTTTTATTTCTCTGTCTGAGAAATGTTTATTCATTTCAGATGCCCATTTTGGGATTGGGTTTTTAAATTTGGGAGGTTTGATTTTTTTTTTTTTTTGAGTTCTTTGTATATTCTAGATTTTAGGCCTTTGTTTGAAGGACAGCTGGCAAAAATTTTTTCCCAGTCTGTGGGTTTTTAACTGTTCGATTGGGGATTTCTTTTGCTGTGCAAAAGCCTTTTAATAGGATGTGGTCTCAGGCACTGATTCTTTGTATTATTTCTTGTGCAGTCTGCCTTCTGTTCATACATTTTTTTCCTACTCCTATGTCTTTGAGAGTTCTTCCTATTCTATTTTCTAGCAGAGTTAGTGTTTCTGTTTTAACATTTAGATCTTCGACCCATTTCGATTTTAGTTTAGTACATGGTGAGAGACATGTATCTAGTTTTAGTTTTCAGCGTGTGGCAAGCCAATTTTTCCAACACCATTTATTAAAGAGGCTACCTTTCTTCCAGTGAGGGTGTTTGGCTCTTTTGTCAAAGACAAGGTGTTTGAGTGTGTTTGGAGTCGTTTCTGCATCTTCTAATCTCTTCTATTGATCTTAGGGTCTATCTTTTTAACAGTACCATGCTCTTTTTTATCACAGTTGCTTTATAGTATAGTTTCAGGTTGGGGATTGTGATGCTCCCTGCCTTGCCCCTGTTGCTTAGGACTGTTTTTGCTATTCCTGATCTCTTCTGGTTCCATATGAAATTCATGATTGTTCTTTCTAATTCTGTGAAGTATGTTAATGGTATTTTGAATGGAATTGCATTAAATCTGTATAGTAATTTAGGAAGTATGGCCATTTTCAGTTTGTTCTTCCTACCCAGGACACAGTATATCTCTCCATTTTCTGATATCCCTTTCAATTTCCTGTTTTAGAGTACTATAGTTTTAGATCTAAAGATCTTTTACTTCCTTTGTTAGATAGATTCCTAAGTATTTCATTTTTTTAATGTGATTTTGAAATGTATATCTTCTGTTATTTCTTTCTCAGTGAGTTTGTTATTTGTATATAGGAATGCTATTGACTTTGAGGTGCTGACTTTGCATCCAGCTATGCAAATGAATTTAGTTATTAAATCTAGAAGTTTTTTGGTGGAATTTTTGGGGTCTTCTATGTAGAGTATCATGTCATCCATAAATAATGATATTTTAAATTCTTCCTTTCCTATCTTTATTCTTTATATTTCTTTCTCTTGTCTAATTGCTCTGGCTAATGTTTCTAGAACTATATTGAATAAGAGTGGTGATAGTGGGCATCCTTGTCTTGTTCCAGATACAGTGTGAAAGCTTCCAATTTCTGACTGTTTAGTGTGATATTGGCTGTTGGTTTGTCATAGATGGCTTTTATCAGATTTAGATATAGACCATCTATTCCTAATTTCTGTAGTGTTTTTATCAAGAATGGGTGTTGGATTTTGTCACGTGCTTTTTCTGGATCTATTGAGATGATCAGGTGATTTTTGTCTTTGACTTTGTTGATATGATGTGTTACATATATTGGTTTGCATATGTTGAACCATCCCTGCATTCCTGGGATGAATCTTACTTGGTCCTAGTGTATAATCTTCTTGATAATCCGTTGCATTCTGTTTGCCAGTATCTTGTTTAGAATTTTTGCATCTATATTCATTAAGGAAATTGGCCCGTAGTTATCTTTTTCAATTGGATCCTTTTCTGGTTTTAGTATCAGGGTAATGCTTGCTTCCAGGAATGATTTTGGAAGTATTGCTTCCTTTTCAATTTCATTAAAGAGTTTGAGGAATACTGGTATTAGATCATCTCTGAATTTCTTGTAGACTCAGCTGTGAAACTGTCAGGACCTGGGCTTTTCTTTGTTGGTAGGTTTTTAATTACCTCTTCAATTTCAATGGTTGCTATTGAGTTATTTAGTATTTTTAGCTCTTCTTGATTCAGTTTTGGTAATTCATATGTTTCTAAGAATCCGTTCATTTCTTCAGTGTTTTCCATCTTGTTTGAGTATAGGTTCTTGAAGTAGGTGGTAGATTTATTATTGTAATCGATTTGAGCTGGAATGCCCAGTTGGACTTGATTGGTGTAGTTCTGGGTTTGGAGGACCCATCTGAGGATTGTTGCCAACACAACATCAAGGAGAATGGGAGCAGAAGATAGGGGTTGGCTGTTTCCCAGGAGAAGCTGTGTTGTGGCTAGTTTTCCAGAAGGGAACTCAGCATTTCTTGTCGAAGAAGGAGCTGGGCGCCTTGCTGTCATTGAGGATGGCTGCTGTTGCTTCAGGTGAGCTCTGGTCTTATCTCTGCTGCAAGCGTCATGTCCTGATTCCAGTAAAGGTTCCTTTAGCCATCATCTGCAGACACAGATGCACATGGGTCATTGCCGTGGGCTCCCAGCCCTTGATCAAATCTTTTGGGTCTCCAGTGCGTAGACATTCGGTACTCTTCCTGCATTTGGCTTCTGGGTTAATGTTGTAACTTGTATATGTCCTGTATTAAATCTTCTCTCTTGCAAACCACTGACTCTAGAAAGGTAACTAATACACTCTATTTACTTACAAATCGCGGAATCCACAAACATACACCAAATTTTAAAGATAGAAAGCTGAAAGAGACTAGAAATTAAATATTTTCTTTCATTAATATTGGTCTTACAAATGCCTTGGGATGCAAGGATTATATTTTGCCTTTCTGGCTTAAGGTATGTATTCACTTCATATCTGGAAGATAATAGGCAGATTGGACAAAATTGCCTGTGTGTATTAATTTTTCCTTTGAAAAACATTTATTGCAAAATCTAATATAACCCTTGCCTCCTAGTCTACTTAAGAAATCTTAACTTGCCAAATTCAGAATTTTTTCAATAATATAAAATACTAAAGAACTGAAAAACTTTCTGTATAACCCTCCCTGTCCCTTGTCACTTCCTTTTATCTTTAAATTAACAATTATTCTGAAAGCGAAGTTTGTGACTCTCATTCATGATTTTATACCGTATCCTCATAAGAATTTATCTATCAGCAATTTCTCGTGCTCCCTATCTCTGAGAAAATTATTATATGTGATTTAATCTTGTAATTGCTTACTAATTTTGCTTATATTTTTACCTCAGGAAATGTGCATACTGACACATAGCACTGGTTTATTTGTTTTAACCTCTATATTATTTCATTGTAGGAATACATATATCTGCGTATATATGAGAAAGTTTTTCTTGAGTTCACAGAAAGCTGGAATTTCTGGCTTGTTTATTTAGTCTATGCACATTTTAAAAATTTTAAATATTTTAAATTATATCAGTTATAAAGGTGTAAAAATGTATCTTGCTTTAAATTGTATTTAACTCAAGATTGGTGGCATGGTGCATATATCCGTGTTCGTGACTTTTCTTTTTTAGCAGTGGCAAAGTTTATTTGAAAAATAAATAGAAGGAAAAAATATGTGCTTAATCATGCTGAAATTAAAAGCTTATGTACAACAGAAAAATTTTAAAGACAAGTACGCATTGAGAGAAGGCATTTGCAATGAGTGTGAAAGAGAAACTGGCTCTGCAGAGTGAGGTTGGGTTGAATAAAAGAGGAAAAAGTAAGATAAAAGAACACCCTGGAGAAAGCAGGGAAGACTATCCTGAGGAGTGCCACGGCAGCTTGTATTTTGTTTCTATTCTGTGAACCCCTACTCATTTCCTTTGTTCATTTTACCAGTTGTGCTCTTGGGTGTTTATCTATTTGTTCATGTGTTTGGTAATTTAGATAGGAACCTTTTGTTTATTCACAGGCATTGCAAATGTCTTCTCTCAATGTGTACTTGTCTTTAAAATTTTTCTGTTGTACATAAGCTTTTAATTTCAGCATGATTAAGCACATACTTTTTCCTTCTATGTTTAGCCTTTTTGAATGGGCAAAATCACATCATAAAGATATCCTATGCTTTTTTCTAAAACTTTAGGTATAATTTTCACAGGTAGATCTTCGGTTCATCTGAGATTGGTATAAAATGTATTTTTATATGTATGGGAGCTAAAATTCCTATCTTTTCTTTTCTTTCTCCCCATTCCCAACCAGTTTTGTGAGATTTAACAGATGCATAGCTTTATGTAAGTTCTATCACAGTCAGAACGCAGAACAGCTGGATCAAGGGAAGAATTCCCCCAAATTGCCCCTAGGCAAACTCCTACCCTGAATCCTGGCAACCACTGATTTGTTCTCTATCCTTATAGATTTGTTGTTGTTTGTTTGTTTATTTGGTTTTGTTTTGTTTTAAATACTGGAGATTGAGGCATGGACCTTCATACTGAGCTACCTCCCCAGTCTTTTTTTTTTTTTCCTTTCAATCTTGAGACAAGATCTCACTAAATTGCTAATCCCCAGTATAGATCATCCTGCTCGGCCTCAGTGCTGGAATTATGACCATGTGCCCCCATGCTGGGTTACCCTATAGTTTGTTTATTTTTGTTTATAACCTTTTAAAGAAAGTCATAGAAGTGGAATCATAAAATGTGTAAACTTTGATTTGGTTTCTTTTACTTGGTTTAAGATGTTGTTGCTTGTACTGTATTAGTATTTTTTTTAAATTACTGAATAGTATTTTATTATATAGATATACCACACTTTATGTATCCAACAAACTACTGCAAGACATTTAGGTTGTTTCCAGTTTTTGTTGACTATAAATGTGGTGCTGTAAAAGTTCTTTTTTTTTTCTTTTCGTGGTGCCGGGGATCAAACTCAGGACCGTGTGCCTGCTAGGTAAGCACTCAGACCACTGAGCTACGTCCCCAGGCTGCTGTACATGTTCTTGAACAGATTTGTGTGAATGTATGCTTTCATCTCTCAAGGGCAAATCCCAAGGATGAGTGTTTGTGTTACTTCATTAGACTCTGACACAGTGTGTCCCAGAGTGAGGAGTGATGCCATTTTACAGAGCAGGAGAATGCTGGTCACTCTGTGTCCTTGTCAGTACTGGATATTACCTTTTGTTTATTATTATTATTGCTATTTAGCCATTCTAATTGGATTGTAATGGTATCTCATCTGATCTTAATTTGCATTGTCCCAGTGATTATTTCGGTCTTCTTGCCATGTACTTGTTTAGCCTCCATTAAATGTTTTGGGAAAAGTGAATTCAAATCATTTGTCCATTTTGGGGAGTTGCTTGCTTCTTTATTATTTAAGTTTCAAGAATTCTTCATATTTAATATAGAAGTTACTTTTTGGATACATGGTTTATAAATGTTTTCTTACAGTGTAGAGCTTCTTACTTTAAAAGAATCCTCATTAGTTACTTTGTAGACTTGCCTTCATTTCAGGTCTGTCCACAGTTTCTGTAATTAAATTTGGCTTATGTATTTTGAACAAGAACACCACAGAAGTGATCTTGACCTTGTGCTTGACTCTGTCCTTCATATCAGGTGATCATGAGGTAGACTTGTCTCATTATTGTGATTCTCTCATTTCGCTAAATTTGCTAGCTGTATCATTCTGATGTTAGTGCAACAAAATCTATCATTAGGACAGTGGTCTTGTCAGTTTCTTGTTATTCTATCAACTATTGCATAGACATTTTTAGGCTATATTTTTACAAAGGGGTAATTACATCTTTTATTTAGATTACTTTTTCTTGAGTGTTACTTTCTTCTTCATTGCTATGAGGGTTTTTTTTTTGGTTGTTGTTGTTTAAGTTCTATTTTGTCGAATATAAATTAAAATTTGATTTTACTGGTACATTTTAGATATAAATAATGATAACATTCACCATAGGGAATTTGTACCTGTACATGCTATATCTTGTTGCTTCTTTTTTTCCATTCTCCTCCCTTCCCTTCAACTCCTCTTTCTCTCTTTATTTACAGAAGCTTTATTTCTATTTTTTTCTTCTTTTTTTTCTTGTCCCCTTTTCCTTTCCCCTCTCCCTCCCTTGTTTCCCTTCCCATTTGAACAATTTCTTCTCTTTTCCTAATATAATACATTTAAGTCCTTATTTACACTTTCAATTTCTTACACCAGAGAAACAATGTGATATTTAAACATGTGTGTCCAATTTATTTTTCTTAAGAGTATGGTCTCAAGGTGCATCCCTTTACCTAGAAATGTCTCAAGTTTATCATTCTTTATGGCAGAATAGCACTCCACTGTATGAAAAAAACCACATTTTCTTTATCCATTCATCAGTTGATGGGCGTTTGGACTGTTTCCAAGATTTAGCTATTACAAACTGTGCTGCTACAAACATGGTTGTGCATATATCACTGTGGTATGATGCTTTTAATTCTTTTGGGAAGATACCAAAAAGGGGAATAGCTGGGTCAAATGGAACCTCTAGTCCTAGATTTTGAGGAATCTCTGCACTGATTTCAACAAAATAATAGGAATAAGGATAGGAAAGGAAGAAGTTAAATTACCATTATTTGCAGATGACACGATACTCTACATAGAAGACTACAAAAACTCCACCAAAAGACTTCTAGATTTAGTAACCAAATTCAGCAATGTAGCTGGATGAAAGTCAACACCCAAAACTCCATATCATTCCTGTACACAAATAACAAACTCACTGAGAAAGAAATTAGGGATACAACACCTTTCACAATAACATCCAAAAAAAATGAAGTACCTAGGAATCAATCTAATGAATGAAGCAAAAGACCTATACATTGAAAACTACAGTACTCTAAAAAAGGAGATCAAAGAGGAGGTCAGAAAATGTCTAATATAAATTTGGCTAATACTAGTTAATATTTAATTTTTGCATTCACCTTTTTTTTTACTTTTTAAGGGTATTTAAGCTCAATTTTGATATTTTGCTAAGCTTTTGAAGTTTCTCTTTAAAAATACATTCATTTGTATTACAAATATGCACATATTTTGATTTATTTCTATAATTTTCTTTCATAACTTTTTCTTGATCTTCGCTTTCTTTGTTTTGTTCTTTAGAATTGGTAATTTTTAAAATTTGTTTTTATTTCTTTGGCTGGTTTGAGGATTCATGTCAAATTTATACATTTTAGAGGACTGTCTTGTTTTTTGCATGTAGAATTAAATATAAATAATTTTAACAAAGCCAAAACATATTCAGTATTTCTCTCTTCCTCCCAAATATGCTGGAGAGATCTTATCAAACTTTAACTTCCCTCTGAATATTTCATCCAAATCTACGTATACATACACATATATCCATATTGTTAGTTGTCTGGAGTAACAGTTTTATAATTTAAAAAAATGCTTAATAAACTATGTAATTTTAAAACCAATAGTTAGTTACAGTTGGAAGCATGTTTTTATTAATTCATCTGTTCACTGTTGGTTTTACTATCTCATCCTTTCTTCAGGGCACAATTTTCTTTGATTATGTATAACCTTTAATAGTGGCAAATTGGTGTGCCTCAGCACAGTGGGTGTTTAAATATTGGTCTTCTCAGTTCCGAAGTCTCTTAGTGGATCTCAGATTAGGAGCGGCTTCCAGCTAAACTATCCTTTGTTTTTGCCCCCACATACCACACAGGTACGATTTTCTAAACGTGCCACGATGTGACAAATTGTTTTGTAAATTTTATTCCTGCAGACTTTCAGTGTAATTCTGCAGAATAAATTCTTGTCTTTGAATATCTAAAAGTATAGTCTATTGCCTGTAATTAAAATTTGAGAGTTTTTTCCAGCATTTCAGTAACAGTATTAGTTTATTTTCTAATGTTGCTGAGACATATTCTGTCAGATTAATTCTCATTGTTTTGTTCATAATCTTTTTTATCCACTGTGGTAACTTTTGAGATTATCTGGTTATCCTGGATATTATATTTCATAACAGTGCATCTTCGTTTATCATGAGAATATGAGAATGTCTTCTTTGTACTTTCAATTTGGAAAATTTTTCACCTATTTAATTTTCAAAATTTTTGTGGCTCTATCCCCTAAAAAAATTGGGAACTCATGATAGAACTCCTCTTCCATGTCTCTTAATTGCTCCTTCATCTTGTTTTTGTTTAACTCTCTTGGAATGACTCTATGTTGAATTCTGCATGGAAACTTCAGTGTCGCCATCCACCTCACCGACTTCTTTCCTCTCTGTCCCTTTGCCCATTTCTTCTCTATTTTTATATTTTTCCCTCACAGTGTTTTTATACCTAAAATTTCTCTTCATCTATTGTCATGATCTCTTTATTGGTGGTTTCAATTTCCATAGTTTCAGTTTTCTGTTGTCAACAATAGTCCTGACACATTAAATGGAACATACATAAATAGCTAATTCATTACTTTAAATTGTAAGTAATTCTGAATAGCATGATGAAATCTCCTTCCATACAACTCTGTTCTGCCTGGGCTGTGAAGCTGTGTTGTCTGGTGTATCCACATTGTATATGCTGCTTACCCATTAGTAAATAGTTCTCAGTTAACAGATTTAATGTTGCAATGTCTCACTGTGTGTTTTCAAGGAATCCTTACTTAATAATGACATGAAAGCGCAAGAGTAGTGATACTGGCAATTTTATTATGGTATATTGTTTGTTTGTTTTTTTTTTTTTTTTTTTTGGTGGTGCCGGGGATCGAACTCAGGCCCTTGTGCTTGCAAGGCAAGCACTTTAATCACTGAGCTAAATCCCCAGCCCCTATGGTATATTGTTTGAAATATTTTCTCATAGTTATTGTTGTTAATTTGTTACAGCACCCACTGTATAAGTTATACATTTTCTTATGTATGTGTACATAGGAAAATAGTATAAATAGAGCTCGTTATGATCTGTTGTTTCAGACATCAACTGGGTCTTTGAATGTGTCCTGCTTGCAGAAGTGGGGACTACTGAATTTATTTTCTGGTTATCATAGAGTTTTAGGGTGGTCCCCCATGACTCATGCCCTTATATAACTCCTTTTTCTTGAGTATAGGTGGAGCCTGTAACTTGCTTCTAAGCAATCAATATTGAAAACGTGATGGAGTATTTTCCCCATTATGATGTTTCCTCCTACTGCAATGATGAAGAGAATTTGCATATATAATCAAAGCCCTTAATCCATTAACTTTAGAGTAACCCAAAAAGAAATTATGTTGGCTGGGCCAGTTGTAAGCAGTCAGACCACTATGAAGAGGGCTCAGAGATCAGAGAGGGGAGAAATGGAGATGTTGTCCTCTGGGCCTCGAAGAAGGAAATTTTCATGATTTCTGATGCCACAAGGAGATGTGTTTTGCCAGCAACCAAGTGAACTTTGAAAGTGTCACCAAAACTCAGATGAGATGACAAACCTGGCTGATGCCCTGATGACTGCCTGGGATTGCTGCACGGAGGACGCAGAAAGCTGCACTTGGCCTCCTGGCCACAGGAACTTTGAGAAAATAAATACATATGTGTTTGGCTGCTGCATTTGTTGTAATCTGTTACACAAGAGAATTGGTATATGTACCAATTCTTGATTTATCACTTATATTTTGATTTTTATTGCTTTGGGGAATATTATTCTTGCATTTATTTGAATATTTTATTATTAATTAAACTTTATACTTCAACTGTACTATTTTTATTTTATCTTACCTGCATTAGATTTTGAGTCAGTTTGATTAACTTTCTAAGAACTCCAGTTTTGTTCATGTAATTTTGAAGTTTAGGCTCATTTAAATAGGAAAACCTCTCTTTGTCTTTACTCCCTCGTACTACTCTATCATAATCTTTATTCCCGCATAATCTTTATTCCCTGTTGCTTTGACTTGCTTTGTACAGGGTCATTCGTTTGAAAAGAGGCCTTGCATCGTCTCCTCCACAGTGATCAGTACCTAAGCCACAGGAGAATTTGTTTAGGTTTTGACTTGGTGATATTTCTGGCTGTCCTAATAGTTCTTACATAGCTTATTCATAGAATATCTAACCCAAGACTTCACAGTTTTTCAAATTTCTTTCTAGAATAAGAACTTCATAAAAACCGCAGGTTTCAGGCAGTTTACTCCTTTCCAAACATATAGCTCCTCATCTCTCCAGGTTTAAAATTTCCAGGTAGGAGTTAGATACCGGTTGATTGTGTCTCCCAAACTCCAGGGACTCCTTACAGACAAAGCCAATCTCTCCAGCTGTAGGTTTTATGTCATCAAATATTCCACCTGCGGACACTCCTTCTAGAACACACAAGCTACTCTTCCTGTGCTCCAGAGCATAGCAAAATGGTTAAGAATACAATTAAGATTCGGGTAGTGTGGAATCAAGCAAGAATTTAACATCAGTTGTGCAACTTTTGGTGAATTACTGAAGTTGTTTGCATGCAAATTTCTTGGTTTGAAAATTGATAGTAATCATGGTATCTCATAAGGTTGCATGAGGTTTTTAAAAGTCAGTATTTGTACAAATTAATGTCTGGCTTATTGTAAACCCTCTATAACTATTGCCTACAATTCCTGAAAGATTCTGGGCTACTATCCTCTTTCTGCTTCTCTCTGTCCTGTACTCTGCTCTTGGTAACTCTTCTTCAATGGAATGGTCTTGTACTTTACCCGAGAATTTCGCTTACTTGTGTTTTAGACTTATAACACTTGTAAGTGCTCTGTAGTCTAACTTTTTCTTTTCTTTTTGGTTTTTTTTTTTTTTTGGCGCTGGGGCTCGAACCATAATCTAAATTTTAAGGATCTCATTTTCCGACTACAGCCTCAGATTTTCCTCAGATATTTCAATTTCAATAATCCTTCACTCCCAGCTGAAATTTAAAATCCTTTGATCTTACCGTATTCACACTATTTTTCAACCCCTTCACTGCTTCCAGCTGACTTCTTTCCTGATGGATCAGAGGACCCAATCTATTGCCCATAACCCTTATCTTCCACATTCTTCTTCCTTATTTATGCCCTCCTGGCAGTCAGTCAGTGATGGCAAAATCTTGCTTTACCAGTTAACTTCTGCATATGTGGAGCTGATTGCAACTAAGCAAAAACAAATTTTATCAGGCTGATTGGTCTTACATCAGATTCATTAAAAATAACCTCAGATGGGCCCCAAATGTTTCCATCACAGTTTACAACCCTTCCCCGATCACTTTCCAATCTCTGGTGGACAATTTTATACTTTCTCAACTATCCTCAAACTTCTTTTGCATACATGACAATTTATGATTTCCAGTAAATATATGGAGACAGTGAGACGAGATTGGACAAAATCTCCTTCAGCTGTATTTACCCACCTACCAACCTGTACAGATATAGTTCTCTCCTCTTACTGAAGATGAAATAACTATGTTTCTGTGAAGAGCCATCTTCTCTTGTCCCTGCCACCTTGTCCCTCATCCCATTTCCTTTCAGGAGCTCAATTCTGCTCTCTCACTCCTGCTCCACCAGTATTCCAGGATGTTCTGAATCATGCTCCTGAGCATCATATACCCTCCTCTCTCACTTAGTTAAAAAAGCTTCTTCCTGACTTTAAAATTTCCTCCCTCTAATGCTGTCTTTGTAGAAAAACATTTTGATAATTTTATAATTGTTGTCTTAATGTTCACTAGTCTCTTGGTTTACTGTGATTGATTATTGCCTTACATGTAATGTAATCTTGATTTATAGCTTTAAATTCATTTACACATTGGCAATTCCCAAGATTAAATTTCAATGTCTACTTTGATATTGAACAGAGGCGTCATAAAATTAATGTATTCTCAATCACTGTATCTACTCCTTGCCTCAGGTCCCTGCTACTATTCTTGTCAGTCTCTCCCAACCTACCAACACCATCATCCCAGTTATGCAGGGTGGAAAAAAAAAACAATAACTTTTCAGTCAGTCTTGATTTATTTCTCACCTGCCATATATCCAGTTGCTGAAGACTATTAATTATATCTTTCTTTCAAATATATCTTGAATCCAAATACATTTAATCACTTCCATTGTTTTCATCCATGTCCAGGCCACCATTATGTTTGGCCCAAAATTCTGCAATACCTTTCTACTGCAATCCTGATTGCTTCTCCCCAGATCCGTTAACATCATGTCTCGGCACAGCCAAAATGATCTTGGTAAACTCTATAGCATGGTGACTCTTCTGGGAGAAATTTTAAACAAAATACATCTAATATCCTAGATATAGTAACAATAGAAGATGGAGAGAGGTGATAGAAATTAAAGCATTTTAAGTTTCTTCTATTAGATAACAACTAATTAAACCCATGTATTGCATTTGGGGAGTTTCTGGGGGAGGGGTTTTGTATGCCATGAAGTGATTTGCAGCAAAACTAATTCCCTGGTACAAATTTTCAATAAACCTGATGAAAGTGCTATATGCTAATTAGTCTTAAAATGGAAAGAATATTTTTAAACTTAATTAACACTATGTTGTTTTCTGTGCACTGTTGACAGAGACCCAGCTGTGTAGGAACCTTCTTTTATGAATAGCACATTTAGTATGTATGTTACATGTGGCCTTTCATATTAGGAATCTATAAGGGGTCTACTGCAAATATAGTCTGTTTTAAGAAGAAAGTACCACTAGTGAGGAGAGAAGGAAAGTTTGATTTAGAATAATAGGCTTAGAGGGAAAAAAGAGACATTCTTTTAAGTGTGCAGGAATCTGTTCACACAGTAAGTATCTAGTGGTTTCTGTTTTACCAGCGTTGGAGATGTAAAAATTAATAAGATAGGTCAAAGCAACAAAGGCAGTCGTTACTCTGAGGAAGACTGTTTCTGTTCTGTCCCTAGAGGGACATTGGGATTTCCTTCATTCTTCACCTTACTTTCATGTCTGTAGCTGAAAGGTTCCAGAAATTCCATTCGAACACTATGTACAAGAACTTCAGGAAGAAGACAGGGAATAGAGTAAATTTAGGAACCAGAGATTCTACTCAAGAAAAGAGACTCTGGTAATTCCTAGCTCTTTTAAGTCTCCTTAGTTTCTCTTTCCTGAAATCCAGCTTTCAATAGTAATTTAGGTACAGAACCAATGTACAGACCTTGACTTCCCCCAACTGTACTATAGAGAATCTTCACATTTGCAGTTGAATTCTGCAGTGTTGAACCATTACACGATTCATTTGAACCTTTTGTTTAGTCTGTCCTCTGTCATTCCTTGATTCTTATAATATCCAATCCTTATTGAGGAGTTTCATTTATGTTTTGAACCATGTAACTGTAAGGGATCAAGAGTGATGATATGGTCACGTGTTCCTATTAATGAAATATTTCCGGTCCAGAATCCTCTATAAGAAGAAAACTTCTTTTAATTTTTTTCTTTTCAACTGTCAGTTATCAGAAATGGCATAATAATAATTTCTCCAAAAAACTTTCGGTTTGGTCTAAGTGCTTGATCTTGTTAGATTTTGACAGGCTGCAAATTGTTTAATTCAAGTTCTTCAATTCCTTGTTAGTTAGGTTGACATAAGAGCAGAAGCCAGATTATCTTCCATTCACTGACATAATCACATAGATGATAGAGCTTAATATCACTCTGTTAAATTCCATTAATAATGCAATAGTTTATAATTGTACAAGATGACCATCTCAACATTTCCTTTCCTTCCTACTCTATCAATGATACAAATAAAGTATGGCACGTTGAAAGGCAAATAGTATCTCAGAAATATTTATTAGAGTATATATACATGTTTAGAAGAGTTGGGAGATTATGCCTTCATGCTAATATTTACTCACATCATCATATTTAATCATATATATGTGATTGTCACCTTGGATTTCTAACAAAGTTTTCCAACGTTAGGAAATGGCATTCTTGCAACTTTCTTTTGGCTACCTTTTAATGAATAGGCATATAAATAGTTTGTTTTCTTGAGGAAAAAGAAAAAACCGTCCAATTCCTATAATCTCAATTTCTTTGTGATCTACAGTAGTGAATATATTTTTGCATGATTTACTATATAGATGAAAGTGAAATCATTAGGAGCAGCAAAGTATATATTGTAATAGAATGAACAAATATAGCTGTGAACACTGGGCAAGGACTCTTGGCAGCTCTTCCCCGAAAGCTGAGGAGGACCTGCTGTGCGGAGCCCTAAGGCATTCTGACAGTGAGAAAGTACACTGGTAAATAATGTTTTAAAACACTTAATTAATAACTAAGGCCACAGTATGCATTCCTCTATCTCAGACAAGAGAGGGTTTTTTCCCCCCTTCTTATTCTTTACAGTATTAGTTACTTTCCCAAAAGGTAATATACAAAAGATATTGGGAAATGCCAGTGTCTTTTTAATTAGTGTTTCTGACTATAAAAACTTTACAAGCTTTCCAAAATGAATTATAGAGGAATAAAACGGCAGTTCACCTAATAATAATGTTAATAATGATAGTAACAATACAATATTGCTGCATGGAAACACAATGGAGTGTTTAAAAGCTTACACTCAAGAGTCATACAAATGTGGAACTGAAACTTAACTCTGCCAGTGTACGACCTTGAGGTGGCTATGTGCCCTCCCTGTACCTTCTCTGTGAAAGAGGAATAATAATAGAATCTATACAGTGTGTCTCTAGGATTTAAATAGATAATACATGTGAAATACTTAGTGCCTGGCTCATATTAAGAACTCAGTGTATCTTCGTTATTAATTATGAATATTGGTATTTTCTGCAGTTCTTCCATCTTGAGGAGGAGAGTGGCCGAGTGCATTAATGTGAGGAATGCTTTAGGTTGTGAGCCATTACATATACTCTGGGGCAGAAAAGTTAGAAAACCTTGTAGACGCCCTGTTCATAGGAGAACTGACAGAAGACCCATAGTCCTCATGTCCCTTCATGGTTTCCTCACTGATTTTGCGATTGTGCAGAAGAAACAGAAGAGGAGGAGGAGGAGGAAGAGAAGAGGGAGGAGGTGGAAGAAAAGGAGGGAGAAGAGGAAGAAGAGGAGACTCTGAGAATTCCACCCAAGCCAGAAAAACAGACATTCTTAAATCCCTCTCATATTACAACCGTGGCCCTGACTTCCACACTAGGGCTGCCTGCTTCATTGGTTTATTTTTGCCTGTCCATTATTCTTTCCAGTATAGGTTATTATGGGCTTGTAAATCCCCAGAGACTCCTTTCTGGACCACCACAGTCTAGGCTTGGTGTCCCTTCCACAGGCTACCAATGCATCTGGGTGCTTCTGTCTCAACTCCTCATGCTGTGACAATGGCTCTGCTTTCTTGTTTTACTTTCCCTCCAAGTACGCATGCTCTGAAAAGACGGGCAGTACTGTGTGCCCCGTGCTTACCACGATGCTAGCATATTGTAGGTGCTTAAAAATGTTCATGCAATTGTTCATAACTGAATGATTGGGCTAGCTGTGCAAATACCTATAAGGCCATGCCCAGATTCTGGAGGACATATGTTCTTCTCCAATAGAAATACAGACTAAAAACAAAACAAAACAAAACAGAACAAAACAAAAATACAGGCTTAACAGATATAAAATGAAAGGTTACACATCGCACCAATAGTAAAATAAATAAATTGGCCGAAGTGCAGCCCTTATGTGATGTGGTTTGTTTTTCTTTTGCACGAGGATCAAATTTTTCCATTTGTTCAGGAGAGAAAGGAATATATAGAAATATGAGTCTTGTCCACATTCCCTCTTTAACTTATAAATTTGCTTAATTCTGTTGTGCACTTGGAAAATGATTTGGGTTATCCCTTTCATGTAAGGTGACCTAGTAATAAAAACATGAGAATTTTCAGGTAGTAAAATAACTAGAAGTAAAATATGTGCATAGTTTTATACTCTACAGGGCACTTTCATACTGATGTTTCATTATAGCTAAAGTCTTAATATACACAATTTCAGTTTCCCCCTAGGTTGTAGGTTATTCATACAACAAATTTGGGGAAATGACTTCTACACTCCAAGATTTTCTTAGCCTTCCCTTC
The DNA here is from genome assembly GCA_004026905.1 of Hystrix cristata. Taxonomy (NCBI): domain Eukaryota; kingdom Metazoa; phylum Chordata; class Mammalia; order Rodentia; family Hystricidae; genus Hystrix; species Hystrix cristata. The sequence goes on along the minus strand of PVJO010000476.1, from coordinate 70,758 downwards.
CAATAGACTGTAAGGCCTTGACTGAAATATTTTTGTTTCTAATCAAAGAAAAATCAAAGATTTGTGATATTTTGACTTCAACTATTTTCCAGTGGCAACAAGTTTTTTTTTTTTTTTTAATTTGAGGCTCAGTCACATATCTCGCATCTTTTCTATCTTACTAATTATCGGTCCTCAAAATGATTTCGTCTTTCTCTTTAATCCTTTACTAATTTGGCAGGAACTGCTTGGTACCATCTAGGTTTTTCACCCTATTTCAATATCCTTGCATTGTGATTGGAAGGCTAATTTGTTCGGGACTTGTACAATGATGAGCTTTTCTCAAAACAGAAGCAGCAAGCTGCTTCACACCAACATATACTTGGCCCCTCTCCTGTCAATCCATATGTAGCAGATGCAGATAGAATCTGTTGGTTGGCACGAGAAGCTCTGGGCACATGGCTCCTATTTTTAAGCCTCTATTGGTATCCATGTGCAGAGAATGCAGCTTGTTACTGAGGGACTCTGAATCTCTCCAAACTAAAAAATCCAAGCAAGCAGCCTAAAAATGAGGAACTTGGTGTGTGCATGTGTGTATGCACATGTGTGTATATGTATATTGACTAGGAAAACATGAATAATTCAGCCCTGTCGTACCTACCCAATAGGATCATGACACTCTGAATAGAATTGCGATGATTCCATATTAATCATATCAGTCTTGAAAGGTCCAGTGATTTTATTGACAGATTTTCTCTCACTCCTCACCTTTTGAAACAATACTAGAGTTGCACAGATATATGAATTAATGGCTCTTTGATTCTGAATAATTGATGCAAAAGGCCATACAAGTGGCTTGTTGTAATATGTCATTTTATAGAGAATAAAGACCCAAACATAATTTCAAAAAAATTTGCATTCTGTCATTAATGATAAAAGTGCATTAATTGATTTGGCTATCATCAAAAGAAGAGAAAAGTTAGGCATGAGGATTTTTTCAAATTGCTTTCTAGGCTTTGAGAAACGAGTGACCACTTGATATTTTTTTGGTCAGTAGTTAGGGTAATTACTTATGATAAATTATTATTATTATTATTATTGCATGAGATACTGTTCAAAATTAATAAAATGCCCACCAAGAATTTCTGGTAGAGAAAAGGATTATTTTGCAAAACATTTTTCATTTTCATAAATTTCTCTTCTTACATCTGAGCTGAGTGTTCTTTGATCTTTATTCCAATCCTTCCTGTTCTAATAGTACCCACCTGAAAATTTTCCATTCTACTATCCTATGGCACCTAGATACCCCATATATTTCTGACCTTGTGAGGGATATTATGAAATAGAACTGTGGAATAAGGAATCCAAGAATGGCTAAATGGTATGTCTTATCCACTGTAGATTCATTTTAGTGTCTCCAAAACTTAATGCAAATATTATTTTGATTCTCAGACACCATCTTGTCTCAGACTTTGATGTACAGTTTGCATTTTAGTTAGGGAGGATATTGCCCAATACCCTTCATTTCTGTCTGTCAATCTCCAGTCCCTCCCCTGGACCTACATGCCTAGACCCATGGTGCCTAGGATTTTATCATCTCAGTAGTAGAAAAACATTTCTCAAATTACAAGTGGCTCATAAAAATCAGATTAGTGAATTTTGATCAGTATTTTTAACAAAATTGAATAAAATAGAAAATATCAGTGTGTGTATATATATATATACACACACACAAATAAACACTACGTGGTTTAGTGACACACCTGTTTTATTTATAGTTGTGTGCCCATGTGTGTCTCTGTCATCTGTGTGTGTGTGTGTGTGTGTGTGTGTGTGTGTGTGTGTGTGTGTATGTGTTACTGGGCCATGATTCAAATATATTTGTTACCGTGGGATGTTGTTAAAATATTGGAAAAGTACTTTTTGGTCTCTTATTATCTATAAAGTAAGCACGGCTGTTCTACCCATTAAACAACTTAAGAACTTGCCAATAACAACCAGTTTAGCTTCTCACTTATAATCTGTATCAGAATTGTGATACTTTACAGGCCTATGTGTACATCCTTCCAGGACCATCCAGGACCTTGGCTTAACCAGCTAAGGACAAATGACTATTTGCCCACAAAGTGATTTTTAAAAATTCCTACCTTAGGATGAAAGAGGAGAGAGAGAGAAGGTAATGTTATACAATGATATGCTTTCTTCTAAGTCTACTGTTATCTGTCACAACCTGTAGAAAGTAACCTTTGTCTCCCCATTAACCTACTCTCACACATTTCACGTAGAGTTGATAAAATTTGAGGCACGTCTTTGCTTATATTCTACATCAGGAACATGAGAAAGTTTGCTGGAATATTTGGCTAATTGACCATAATAAAAACCCAGGTCTCTGCCATTCTGAGGACGGGGTCCTTTACATCTGCTCACATACTCAGAGTAACCAAGTTATTGCTACTTCCTAACACTGCTCTTGGCTATGTGACTCACATTGCCTCTGATCTGTAGCTTCTAGGTTGGATTAGCCTCATAGAGCTTCCTGGAAGGGGAAATGGAAGTAGGGAGAGATCGCTCTTCTATCATTAAATTACCACTGGATAGCCTAACTTGCTTAGCCTCGTCTCACTACCTGCAGTGGCAGAACTTTTGGAAGGAAACATAAAATGAGTGTGTGAGATAAGAATGGAAGCCAGAACTAAATTAAATTATGATGCTCTAGTCTTCGCTTTTCCAAGATGGAATAGATAATCTCTTCACCCTGGTCCCTCTTATGATTTATCTCTTAAAATAACTCAAACTATTTTTTAGGCCAGGCTTTTCTACAAGTACATCCTGAACCCAGGATGGCGAAGTAGGTAAGTAGGTGATTGTATTAATAAAGAGCTCTCCAGAGGAATCATTCAGAGAGAGAGTGGCAGGGTGGGATGGGAAGAAACACACCTGTGACTGGGTGGAGTTTCTCGGCCCCATCCTGGAAGCTGGGGCACACCTGAGAAATTGAAACAAAGCGGCAGGCTTTTGTTTTACTCTCACACAAGTTGGTCCACTGGGAAGAAAAGAATCTGGAAGCAGTAGTAATAAACCCTCGGTGTGTCAGTTCTTCCCAGCACCCACAGCAAAAGCATTCTGAAGCAAATCAGGCAGGTGTTGGGCATTGGGGACTAGATTAGTAAACAGGCCATTGCCTCAGAGATCAGAACCAAACAGCTTTAGTGTTCAGGACAAAGGTGTGTGCTTCTTTCTCTACTCTGAAAGATTGAACCCATTTTTTAAAATCGTGAAAACATTTTTACTATAGCTCTATTTTCAACCAAAAGCAATCATATTTTCCAATTCCTGTTGTCCAGATTATACAGAATTGTGTTGCGTAGACTCCGAGAGATCCAACCACAGCGGTATGAAGTGACCCAAAATTGCCTAATTCTACTATGAGCTTATTATGGCCAAGGCACCATTTTAAGACTAGAATATATATTATCACTTTTAATCACGTTTAATCCTCTCATCAATCCAGTACGATCACATTAGTAAGCAGCTGAGCAAGGTGGTCTCACTTTGGAGCCTGCGCTTCCCTGCAAAATGAAGCTAACAGCGTTCTGCAAAATTAGAAAGAAGAAACCCACAACTCCGGGCCTGATTTCAGCAAATAAATTTCTACTCGCAAAAAAGTTAAAAAAACAAAATAAAAAACATAAGAACCCCAAACTTATACTCATTAAATTAGATTCTACGATGTGTAAATACATGAGTGAATATGTATATAGGGTTTCTGAATTGGGGGCTCATAATCAGAAAATAATCCCCAGCCTTCTGCAATACTCTTGCATCCTGGGGAAAATCTTATTTTCTGACAAGCCTTCAAAGAACAAAGATGCAGATTCTCAGAGGCCCCAAGCTTTACAAAGATTATGGTGCCTTTCTAGTGCAGAGTTCAAAATAAAAACAATACCAAACTATAAGTCAATACACTGAGGCCAGTGGGTTCTCAGAATTCACTCACGAAGATTACTTCTTTTGTGGATGTGGCTATACCTTACTTAAGATATATCCAGTTCTTTAAGGGATTTATTATTTGGGAGCAATGTTAGGTGTCCCACCTGTTTTGATGTCTTAAGTACAAGGAGAATCTAACTCTGGAATAATCAGCTTCATCCTTTCTCTTCTACCCACCCCCACTCTGCAACCCTCCCATTCTCTCTCTCTCTCTCATACACACACACACACACACACACACACACATACATACACACACACCTTTTCACACCAACAGCTGGCCAAACTTTCCATTGTATAGTTCATGGTATTTATTAATCTTATATTTTCCTAGGAATAAAGTAATGTATCTCTTAGGAATATGATTTAAAAGCACACAGGGTTTTCTTTCACAGGTTCCTTTCCTCACAAACAGTGGAAGCCTGCATGCTCTCTTTCCCTCCTTATGTAGTTGTTCTGTCCGCTGTGCTGTACTCTTTGGTATTGCTACAATTTCTGCTACAAACTGAGTTTTCCCCTGTTACTGCTGCTTTATGTTGTTCTCCCCTACAGAGTTCCTTACCTGGTTTACTTCCATCAGCAGCAGTTTGTGAGTCTCAGAGGCTTGCTGTTTATATTAAACTGTGAGTTTGTGTCAAGGAAGCTGTGAATTCATTACCAGAAGGCTGTGATTCTTTCCTAAAATTTGGTCTTAGGTACCTGGTTTGTCCTTCATTATTAGTCGATACTTTTCATTTAGAGCTGTACTAAATTAGCTATTTTATTCAGCTGCTTTCCTGAGTGCCTTTTCAGAATGGAATGGAATGCTTTAACTAAAAAAATCGTGTGGACCTGATTCTTTATCATTCCATTAAAAAAATTCTTTTGCCAGATATTTTCCATCGGTGGAGTATGTATTCCTTCCAGCTCTTCATTTTAGATATGCTTCTCTATGAAGTAATAAATCCAAATTTTAGATAAGTATTGATAACATTTTTATGTCAGTATTCTTTAGCAGCATATAAAATTAATTTTGAATCAATGCCACCTAGAAATATTAGGAGGGAACATGAGCAACATTGCATTTTTTTTCCTAAGACTTCTCTGCTAGCACTGACATCTTTCTACATCAGGGACAAATCTATTCGAGTCACATGATCTTTGTCTTTCTAAGCCTTAGTTTCCCCAAGTGCTCAGTGAGAAATAATATAAAAGGCCCCCTTGTGCTCTGTAGACTAATGACAAAAATTACTGGATTAATGTTTGGAAAGTGTTTCAGAATTCTCTTAAGAAAGCTATTATGTAAGCAGTGAGTATTATTATTATTTTGCTATTTCAGCATCCTTATTTTTCATCTCTCAAAGTCATTTGGGTCATTTACTATGAAATTTTCTGATTCCTTGACAATTTTTAATGGCTCTTTGGAGAGCCTTTTTGAGGGCTGTTTAATCCCCTTGTTGATGATCCATCTGCTTCGTGGAGTTCATGCTTTTTTCACAACACATTAATATTCAGGATTAAAAAAAAATAGTTGTAGCTATTTTGTGTCTTGATGCAATTGCTTATATTTTCGAGGAGAAGTTTATGATCTGGCTTTTGGAATTGGATTTTTTATTTTTTTGCAGCCTTTCTTTGTGGGAAGGTGAAAATGGAGCTCAGGAATGCCAACCAAAAATAACAGTATTTGGGGGAAATATAATTGAATGTGGCCCCCAAACCAATCTCTGAAACTACCCCAATGCTTATTCCTGCAGCATGGCAAACTCTGTGGTCCTAGGTTAGTGTCAAAAATTAGTAATCCTAATTCTTGGAGTATGGAACATGTGCTATGAAATTCCACATATCAGTTGTCAAAGCTTACATTTCTCATGATTTCCAAAACTGAGGGGTAGAAACAGCATATTTTATGACTTTCTTATCTTCTAAGCTCCTGTGAAAAGGAAGTGAGACCAGAGTTGAATTCTTTCATAGACTATTATCATTATAAAAATTCCAGAGTGGGAGACAGTGGTGAAACTAGTCACTAGGAGAATATTGCTGGTTAGTTACAAAATGATACCTATAATGTGCTTTGGAATTTTATTCAGAATTTTTTTCATATTTAACTCCACTAATTATGGTCCCGAACTTCAATAACATACCATATTTAACATACATAAAATTTACATTTAGGAGTGGAAAATACTAGATCAAATTTAAGTTTCCTTGCGTTGGTTTCCCTACAATAATTCTCTTTTATTCTGACTGGATAGTATTAAATGGCTTTGTCTTTAAAAACTAAGTAATGTTACTTTCTTTTGATAACCAGCAATTAAAAAATAATTTAGCATTTCTTTACCTTTACTACATTAAATTTTAGGGTAAGCAAATGGCTTCAATTGATGAGGATTTTTTTTTTCCCTGCAGAAAATGCCAGCTGTTAAATATGAAAGGGATTTTTAAAAAACCTTAAGTTTGCAAGCCCTACAGAATAATTGCATGAAACAATGGTCTCCAATGGAATAGAAAATTATGGAAGGCTTTGGGGGAGTCAGGAGCCCCTCCTGGACGCTACCCAGGTGTATCACTAGAATGGACTGACACTACCAATGGGGCAATCTTGCCTCAAAATAAATTGACTGAAGCCTCCACAGTTAACTTCTGTTTAAAAAATAGGGAAATAAAAACATAAATTTAATATTGCAAAAATACAGATGAATGAAACAAAAAAGACATTCTATAGCACAAATAACCTAGTTTCTATTATAAAGCAATCATGAATGAGAAAACAGGTATGAGAGGTCACTTTATTTAAAAGCATGAAAAAGTCATGGGTGGATCTTGTTTGAGTCTTGATTCAGTTAAGAATACAAAAGGGGATTTTATTTGAGACACTCAAGGAAATTTGACTTGGAATGTGTATTAGGCAGTGATAATGAGTTATCCATTTTAGGTGTGATAATGTCATCATCATTATTTACAAAATATATTTATAAAAATACATGTAAACTGAAATACATGAGTGAAATGAAAAAAAGGAGATTTGATGTTTAAAATAGTTCAGCCAAGATTTAAAAATAGCTGAATAAATAGAACCATAATTTGATGGTCACAATGAGAATCACTTTTTTTTTGTAGGCTTAAATATTTTTCAGGATATTACTTTTAAGCAAGGCAAAGGGTGTGTGTTGGAAAAAGTCCTTTAAATCTCCTCTTTTTCCCTAGTATAACAATACCACTGAATTCTTGCATATTGCCACTGCTAACTATTTTCATGAAAAAGTGATGAATTGAGATACATTTTGCTTTTCACTTGGGACCATCTGAACCACAAAGTTTCTTTCTTTCTTTCTTTCTTTCTTTCTTTCTTTCTTTCTTTCTTTCTTTCTTTCTTTCTTTCATCACTGAATTACATTAAAACATTTAAATGAACATAAAGCAGCATGCACACACTAGTTGAAATAAGAAACTGAAAAATACTCATTTCTTTCACATTGTCACAGATTTTGTCTTCTGCTCCTTGTCTGAAAGCTTGGAATTCTTGTCTTGCTCATCTGTTCTGAGATGGGCCAGGCATCATTATTTATCTGCACTTTGTTATATGTTAGTCACTTTGGCTAAAATGCAATAGTATTTCTCAATGACTAGAGAAATTTCTAACCCTACTTCAACATTCAGTGCAAGTGCTCTAACATTTATGAAACTCTGCTCCTATTTCTTCTTACTCCAGGATAGTACAGTTGCCTTTTCATATTTTAAACTTGTTACTCTGTCTACTAAGTGGTATGACCCTTGAGAACAAGGACCATACCCTATATTTTCATCTATGTGTTTTTCCTTACACAAAGCTTCACGTGTATTAGGCGTCTCTCCGTGTTCACTGAATGAAAGAAGACAGAGTCTGTAAATTAATGTAACTACATTCCAAGGATGTCTTACCATTGAGATATACTTATTGAGGGAAATGCATCTTAGTTTTTCTCCTTTTTCTCTCTGGGGACTGTGCTGTCAACATGTTAGGTGGGAGCATGACAATTTGGCCAACTCAGGTCTGGGGATAGATTTTGCATGCTTTTAAATCCTTGGCTGTTTTTATCTTAAAACTTGACAACTTATCTTAGGAAGTAGAGCATAGCTCCATTGTTTCCATTCCTTTGCAGCCAACTTCTTTTCTTTCTTCCAATTTTGGTATCAGTCAAAGCACAACTTCCTGACATATTCCCTTTCCTGGGGGCTTCCCTAAACTCATTTTCTATTTGCTGTTTCTTGTAGTACTGTATTCATATGGAATGAAATGTGAACTTAACAGATTAAATCTCTTGCTATCCCATGATGTGTACATATCAAAAACAACTTTCTCTGAAGCTGAGTCTAGCATCTGAGGAGCACTCTTCATGGAGTCTCTCTTTCCAGAGTCAAAGATATAACACCAGTGCATCCTCACAGATTATTTCCATTGCTGCTGAATTTCTACAAGGAGAAGCATGGAGAGGTCTTTAAACCCTTGGGAAAGTTCTTCAAATGATGAGATTCTCAACTCTCCTGTCTTGATCCTGTTTCCCCCGAATGGTCTGTATCCTTCTGCAGTGGAAGTGGGAAGCCCACTTTCCCTTGGGGAACAGGAGGTTTTATAACTTTTCTCTCCATTTCCATTAGCAGAAGTTCTCTATTCTCATGAAAAACACAATTCTATTCACATGGGATTACTGAAAATTCACATTATTTATAAACTTTGGGAAGTCTTACCTCAATTGATACTTCAAAGAATCTACAATTTTGAAGGATTCCTTTCCTTTTCTAGAGTAAAAAGAGCAACATAGAGATTACTCAGGGAAGATTCAGAGCCAGAGCATTTGAACAAGGAGTTAGTGAAATTATTTAAGAAACTACCAACAAGTAGTTCTTGCCTTCTCAGGGTCCTATGAAAATCCCATGGTTTATGGTCAATATAAAAATAACAAAAGTATGCTAAAGGAATAGACATAGGCTCCAGACAACATGAGGATAAGTGAAGAATAGTAGACAGAAAAAGCTATATATGCAGCATCCTCTATAGCGTGGAAACCAAATGGGACTGCATCAATTTGTTCCCAGTACAGATGGCAGGAAGCATCCAGTCAGATAAGGACTTATTACTCAGTTTTTAAAATCATTGCCTACTCCCTTTCCCGCTAAAGCTTGGATCTCTGCAGATGACCCTGGAAACACTTAGAACAACAAATATTATTTTCTCAAAGCAATTTAGTTTTCTAACTCACAAAAGAAAGAAATAATGTCAGGAACAAAAGCAACCATCCTGGAATAATGACAAAAAAAAAAACAATAAATAAAGAAGCCACAAAGCCACGTTCCTAACATTCTTCTACTGATTAACAGGGGCCTTTTTGCATTATGTAACCATCATGGATGTAGTCTGACATATCTATTACTATGAAAACAGAGTAAAATTCTAATTATTTTGACATCCTATTTTGTGTGAAATATGTGATTCATCTTTGTTTGAAAGGAGAACTATTTTGCATAACCCACAATAAGTTGATCTAGACAGAGAAGGTGAAATAGACTAACCAATACGTTGCTTGCTGAGTTCCTTCTTGATACACATGTCAAGAACAATCTACTGATGAATGTCTCCAGGTTTATAGTTACGATGATATACTTGAGGATAATCTACAGCTGCGTTGCTTTTTCCATGCAGTAATCTGATGACTTGAGATCTCACCAATTGCTTTGTCAGGGTGGTAGGAGATCTTTACTTTTAACAAGACAAAGAGCAACAGGAAGTAAAAGAGAGTGTGAAGTAAAATATAATCTAAAGAAATGAAACCTTTCTGGAGAGATATTTGGCGAAGGTTATTGAGGCATCTGGGAATTTTTGATTGGTTTTATGACAAAGAAGTCATAAACCACTATAACTCTTGAAATAGATGGTTCTCAAGAGGAAGGATTGGGTAGTAGTTGCAATAGTACCTAGATTTAAATTTTTGTGCTACCATTTAGCACACATTATTTAACAGTCTATGCATCAATTTTTAAGACATAAAATGGAAATAATAACGATACCTTTCTCAAAAGATTTTTATGAGGATTAATATGTGAGAAGCATTTAAAACGATGCTTGATACATATTAAATATTACCTATGGGCTTGTTAATCAAATAAATACCAGAAATACTGACAATGCAAATGTGGTCTTTGATTATGAGTATGTGGGGAGGGCAACAAACTTCAATTTATTCTTTTAAAACTTATTTTATATTTATATTTCATGTACTCTTACCACACTAACTATATATGTATTTATATATTTTTTAAATTGTATAATTTTTGCTGGATCATGAAAGTTTAACACCTGCTGTTTCAGGATCTACCTACATAACCAAAAGAGAGCTTGTGTAAGAACATTTTATGGGAATGCAGCTGTTATTTTTATAAGATTATTATTCTGGAAATAGTAGTTCAACTTGTCTTTCCATTTCTAGGAATTTGATTCAGGAGATCCAAACTTCATAGAGTCTGTGTAAAGGGGAAACATAATATCATGTGATTCCTGTGAATTATCTCTGATGGAATAACTAAGGGGTTGATCACCAGATCAGTGAAAGGTCAGCGTCTCTTTTGAGAGCAGTGAAACAGTGGGACAGAAACTTCTGTCAGTAATGGTTAGATTTTTAGCGCAAAAGGAATCTAACATAAGTATGTCAATATCACACTTACACAGAGTCATATGTGTGTTGAAGTGGGAGAGAAGCATACTGAGACTTTTTCATTATGGAAACCCTCTTGACAGTTCTTCCCAAGTTAACATATAGAAGTCTATTCACTGCAATTTAATATTTCCAGATTAAAATAGTTGCTGTGGATTGGAATTGACAACGTGAAGGAAAAGATTAATACAAACAACTAAGATTATGGCTTCATAAGAGAACAGTTTTACCACTGAGACAATGGAAAAGCTGCAGAAAACAAATTATTATGTGTGTTCATGTAAATTCGAATTATTGCAATAACTCATATTATCACATTTTACTAAAATTAGACATCTCCATGTCTTCTACTTAAACTTAATGACCAGAGTATAATCTTTTCAATTATTTTTACACAATATCAGGACCCTCATATAAGCCTATAAACATTTTTAAAAGCCATTTTTTTACTTAGTAGAATATTCAAATGTATTCTATTCAAATTCAAGAGAGAAGATTTATCAGGCTTCAGAAAGATTTCCACAAAATGGGGCAGCTGCTCTCATATATTTGTATGCATTTTTAAATGAATGCACCTTGTTGTACTCCATCTGTTTGGTGTTTTAAACTCTTTCTGGAAATGACCTCTTAAAGACTGCAGGAGCCTGACATGCACACATTCACAATCGGATGATTTCAGCCTTGTTTCACAGTGAAATAAAGCGGAGTTGCTGAGAGAGTACTGCTTAAAATGTTTCTTTTATTAAGATTAAAGCATTGTATAGAATAATATGTATTTAGGATCATTTTTCTTGTTTACTTGTGTTATTCTGTCTTTTTAAATGTTTTTGGTTATTAAAACGTCCTATTAGGTTTTAAATACTCCATGTATCAGAGGAGGAAATGGTCATGATTTGTGCTTACTGCTGCCCGAAGTTCAGGAAAGGTTAATGAACTTCTATCCAAATGGAATTGAATATTCAATTTAAACTCAGGCCTGGTGAAGAATATAATAATTCTTTCAACATCTGCTATAAATGCACCCAGGCATCTCAACATCAGTTTTATATTTTTGTGCCTAAATAGAACATGTTAGATAAACAAGGTGGTCTTATTTGAACTATGCTCACTTAGTAGTCATCTGGTAAATTCGTCCATCATCACTGACCCAGAATAAACAGGTGAGGGCTTGGTGCACCATAAAGAAAAGCAAATAGCTTTGTGCAATTGTTACACAGTGACAAAGGATCGCTAAATGTAAAACCATTTTCAATTCTAAAGCTGAGACGAGGAATAAGGAATTTGACTTTAGTCATATGCAATCTATCATAACTAGAGAACTAGAATATTGGAAGATAACACTGTCTTATGAAAATTACACTTTCCTTTACTAAGTAATGCAGCAAAAGACTCTAAATTAAAAAAAAAAATCCTTATATGAAGCCACAATAACTTACCTACTTAAAAGATGAGCATATATTAGGTTAGCGTTTTAGATGGGCTCCTGCAAGCAGCGTGTCTCAGTTAACTTCCTTTAGATTAAGATAGACAGCTTTATTTTGCGTGAAAACTACCAGTTTGTGTTACCCAGGAAGAATCGACACTCAATTTCCCCCGTGGAAAGCACAGACAACTACAGAGGAAAGGATGCTCCTTGGAGAAGAAGAGTTCAGATTATTTTTCTTAACTTTCCTCAGAAGACACATAAAATCAGACGCTTTTTCACTGATTTATTCATTCAATCAATTATTTTTGTTTCCGAGGACTCAGATGCTTTGAGAATCTTACCATACAGCTGTGAGTAAAACAGATGTAGTAGTTCCCATCCTGGCGCCTTGTTTCGTAGAGAGGGACAGAGAATGAACTTGCAATCTCTGATAGGTACACACAGACTTCCTTTCAGACTCAAGTATTCCTGTAGGGTGAGAAGTTATAAGGTCCCCTTGCTGAGGTTTTGCTGAGTGTTCCGCTGGGGCCCAGCTAAGGTTCCCAAGTGGGTGCGCCCGGGAGGAGCTGTGCACCTTTTAAGAGGTTTTGCCTACTGGGAGGCCCTCAGGTCACGGAACTTGAGCCCTTGAAGGGGCTTGTGGGACCTTGATCTCAGTCTCTTTCTCTGCTCCCTGGCTTGAGTTGTGACCACTTGCTCTGTCACATTCTCCCACCATGACATGCCACTGTCATGGGAGTCCTAAGCCATTGGCCACCTGAATTTAGACTTGGAATTCCAGAACCATGAACCAAAATAAACCTATCTTTATTTCCTAAGTAGCCTGTGTCAGGTTCTCCCTGGAGTAATGAGAAGCTGACTAATATACCCTTTTTGTGAATGTATCAGGTGAAGAGTAATGTCAAGAACAGTAAAGGGTAAAAGGAAAGGGGGTGTGGGGAAGTGAAGGCTATTACTGCTAATGCATTAAGCAAGGGAATGCCTTTTAATGGGAAACGAGGGAGGAAGGACTGTAGATAATGCAGGGAAGAGTGCATACTCTGAGGTGAAGGTGTGTTCGAATTCAAGACTAGCAGAGGCCACTGCAGGCTCTGTGGAGTGGTGAGTGGTAGAATGATACCAGATTAGCCAGTCTTTTAAGGGCAGGACTAGTACTTTGAGGAAATGGACTCAATGCAGAGTTTTGAGCAGAGGAGGGACATGCTTTGACTTACATTTTAGAGGGATAACTTGGGCTTCTGTGTTGACTGCATCCTGAAGGCAGAGGGCATACATAAGAACAGTTGCAAGGATACTTGGATAGTCCACACCCAAGAGATGAGCACTTGGAAAAGTTGAACCTGGCGTTATGTTCAAAGAAGTGGTTAGATTCAGAATGTACGGGTGCATCCTACACCACATCTGCCTAATCAGTATTTCCCACTAAAACCCCTCTTTTTAAAAATTTCTCACGTTTTACAGTATATGCACACTTCCCAATATATTTTAAGACTCTCCTAATATAGGAAAAATAATATTTATGTCCCTAAGACTTAAATATTTAAAAACTATAATATGTCAGGTAAAATCAAGGCAGGAAGATTAAAAGTTTAGTCCAGCTGGGGCTACATTGAGACTTAGAGAGAACTTGGCTAAAAAAAAAAAAGGCTAAGGATGGAGTTCAAAGAGAAGGCCCTGAGTTCAATTTTAAGTGCCCCCCAAACCAACAACAACGAAGGATGGTTGCTTGACCGTCAGAATCAAATGTGGGTGTTGCTGACAGCCAATCATCAAAAAGACAAGGAGTTTCCTAGCTGCTGTCACTTCTGAGAGATCTAGCAGAGTCCTACTCAGAGAAATGATCAGCATTACCCCGAAATGTGGGGATGTTGTGAGAGACTTTGCCTTTTAAAGACCCATTCCTTTCAGCTCTATGCCCAAAACAATGGAATTGTAAGTAAAGCTGTAGTTTGTATTTTTTATCCAATCATCAAATAGTTTTTCAAGTTTTCACTCTCTAAAGGTCTCTATAGATACTCAAATGACAGAAAATCTTGACTTTGAATATGATAATTTACCTGAAAATGCCCATTCATCCCCCAAACTATCACTATCATCATTTTCTAGAGCAAATGATAAAGGCAGTTTAAAACTTTCCTCCGTATCATTTTTTCCCCCAAGTTACACGTATCTGCCTTACTCAGTAAGTAAATATATTACAGGCAATCATTTAATCTTTATTGTGAAATTTTGCCAGAATATTTTTCTGACAGATATTGTTTACCATGAAAGATTTAAAGATATTTTGTAATCTTACAACTTTTAATGTGTTGGATACATTGTGCAAATTTAGTTGGTGACTTTCAGTTTGTCAGCTTACTATGTTTTCTTCCTACTTGAAACAATGTGAAATATGGTCCTGGCTTAGTTTCTGTGCAGAACTTTTCCTGCGTAGAAACACTGATGTTTAGTGGATGTTGCTTATCTAGTGAAGATACAGCTTACAGGGAAAGAAGGAGTGAAAGAGAGTAGGAGCTGCCAGTGAGCAAGAAGACAACCAAAGTAGAGAGGCTCAAGAAGTGAAAGGTAGGACGTTCTTTTCCCCTTCCTTCCTTCAAGACACAGGGAGTAATCAGTTTGCTGAATGCTGCAGGTCAATAATGAAAAACAAAGTCTGATCATAGCCCAGTGATCTTAGCACCTGAAGATCACTGGTGATGTGACTGTTTCCTCGAAAGCTGGGATCAAGGCAGAAAGTAGAATGGCAACAACGAGTCCAGATGACATTGGAGCTGAGATGGTCCATTGCAAAAAGAACAAAGTACAAGGGGAGCCAAAAACAGATATGGCATCAGAAACATTTTTGTTAGTTTGTGTTGTGTTTTTTATTGATAGATTCAATACTGTACCCATAATGCATAAAGAAATGGAAAAAGATTGTTCTAAAAAGATATTGACTATAGCAATATAGTATAGTTTTGAGTGGCTGAGGAACTGGATTGCAAGCATGAGCATGGGCGAGTATGTGTGTGTTGGGGGTGCTGGGGGGGTGGCCTTAACAGGGGCGTTAACTCATCTTTAGAAAAAACAGAAAGGCAGATTGTATGGGCACAGATCAGGTAAGTATTGAGATGTAATGGTGGGAGCTTATGGAAGGTCTTTTCCAATTTTCCTCAATATGCATAAAGCCCAGTTCCTTAGCTGAACAGTATAAACGATGGAATATGTTTGAGGTTATTGATAAAATGTGTTAACTGTAGGTCAGAAACTACCAGGGATGGCAAGATCCAAGAAAGCTAGAGGTGACAGGAAAGTACAAGTCTTTGGGAACAAGAAGATAAAATAAATGTAAAGCAAAAGTGTTCCCAAAAGACATCAAAATAGAAATAGATATTTCTACAGATTTGTGGTAGTAGGCAGAATAGTGCTTTTTAACCAGGATGTCACAAGCCACTCATAGTGGACTACCAAATGGTTATCAGTGTTTACAATGCTTTTATATCTGGTAAGAGAATAAAAATGGGGTTATTTCTCTCTCTATTCTAGCCAAAGTCTCAAAATGTGCTAACAGTTCCTAGGTACCTAGGGTACCTTCCTTTGGTTTCCTTACTGCTACCCAAAGGGCTAAACTGCCTAATTAGATCATGTTAAAAGATTGGAGGACCAATTAAAACAATTTAACAATCTCCCCTCCTGTAGTTTCTGCATGTAGACTATGAGGTTGTAGAAGAATGCAAATGTTATGGAAAGTTTTCAGTGTGCCTTAGAATTTCACCTCCTCCTTTGAGTGAAATAGGCCTTAGCGGGGCCTCCTCTTGGGTGGGTGAAATGTATCTCAGAGTTTTGGCCTGGGCTGGCAGAGCAAAGAGACCGAAATCTGCACCAGGAGGAGGGTGCACCCCCATCCCAGAGCTCAAACCTGCAAGTTTCCCCAAGACAGGTGGTTCTTGGCAGAAGGCTGAACTGATGTAAGTTTAAAACAGATTGCCAAGTTCTTCCAGCCCAGAACAAGGAGACCTGAGCAAGGAAAACAAAACCAAGCCCTTCATGTGAGCTGTAGGTCACAGCAACGCATGAGGGCAGGAATGAGGGCAGAGTGGTTGGTGTGTAGTCAGAGGAGCAGCACTGCCCACATCAAAGGAGCCTTCTGAGGAAAACATGCACCGAATCCAGAGAGTTCTGGCACCCTACAGCAAGTAAGACTGTCTCCTCTTCTCCTGGTCCCTTCTTCCTCTCGGCTGGGCCTGGAAGGGCCTGAAACTCTCACTAACACAGTACGAGCAGCAATGCAAGAAAGAAGAAAACACCGTGTTCTTCTCTCCACTGCAGGCTTTCAGGAGTGGGAGAGGGCCTAGTGGGGATAGTGAGAGGAAGAGATATAACTTTGATATAGGTTACAGTTCAGGGTGTTGTAAAAGGACGTGGCCACTTCTCTTCCCCAAGTGAGACTGTGGTTGAAGGGAATCAGGAGGTCCGGGAGTCGCCTGAGATGTCTTCCAGAAGCAAGGGAGTAACTGGTCTCCTGCAGGTTTGAAGAATAGTGCGAAGGAATGACATCATTTCCTAATTCCCCTCCTGAGTGCTGTTCTTCCAACATAGCAGATCCCCATCCTTACTGAGTAAGACCTTTGCTGTACTATATGCTGTCAGCTCTGCACCGTCACATATAACGCTGAGCCTTGCAGGTCTTACCCTATCTATTAAATGGGCACAACTAGACAGCTTTCAACCAGTTCATGGTAGATGATGTATGTGATTTCATGTGACGTCACACTGAACCCAAATGAAAACAAATATTTACTAGACATGCAAGAATATTTCAGTTTTGAATACACAAAGACACACTGAGAAATGAATTCTCTAACTCATTCAAAAATGAATTCTCCAATCCATTCAAAAATCTTAATTCACAGAGAATAATAGTACATATTTATGGGGTGTTGTGTGATAAACTGACAGCTGTGTGCAATGTATAATGATCGAATCAGGGTAACTGGCATTTCCATTGACTTAAATATCTATCTTTTGTGTCAGAAACTTTTAAACGCCACTTCTTTTCTAATGGTGACCCAGTGATGAAGAGCAATCAAATGAAAAAAGGATAAAATATATTTTATAATGTCCTATATTTTCAAAAGAAATTTCTAAGACCTAAACACTCCATCACAGATTTTAGTTTCAAATTAAAACCATACTATGAAAATTTGACACCAACGTAATAGTCTGTTGGCTGTGGTTGAACTACTAAACTCTATGCCTTGAGAAGATGATGTCATTTTAAGGACCATGAAATGGAGATGATAAAAGCATCAATACATCATAACAATCAGCATTGGAATTAAACAGATCAGTATTTGAATTCCAGATCTGTCATTCATTTGAGTAGAGTGGCTATCTATAAGCTGTCTACTCTACTCAAATGTATGAATGTATATAGATCACCCACTCCTAACAGTGTAATGAAAATGTTTATTCCTGTCTTGAAGGTCAGTGTTAATGTCTTTTCACGTTTGCTGTCCCAGGATATCAACATAGTGCGCTTTAATTTCAAATTTATGACCATTAACTTCTTAAAGGTGATCCTAAGGTGTTATTGTGGACTTTTTACTCTACTACTCCTCTAAAAGCCATTTTTACCCTTTTGTTTCTCCTTCACTGTCTAATAATTCCCTTGTTTTTTGTTTGTGAATGTTCCCCTAATCTTAATTATTCCTTCCTCACCCTGGGAAAGTTTTCAAATGAGGTTAGTACTTCCTCAAATGCTAAGCCAATGGACTTCAGAGTATTTTTAGCAATTGAATTTCACTGCTTTTTCCTGAGATCTTGCACAGACCCTAAAACAGAACTTCTGTAGTTCAAGTACAGGATGAGATTGGACTGCTTGAGATCGCAGAAACCTGGATGCTCAGAGATACTCTCTTTGTCATTTCTGTCACCCATCCCAATGGCAACGAAACAGGACATCTTTCTAGAACTAGTTCTTCCTTTTTATTAAATATTTTCCTACCTTCCAGGCCAATTAGTTATTCATGGATTAAAATATGTAAAACAGTAAGACAGGCCTAGATCATAGTAAATGTTTGCTAAGTGTTAGACATTATCATTATCTTTCAGCTTGGAGCGCAGTTTCTTGTCCATCTCTCTACTAAACGTAAGCTTTCCACAGAGTTTCTCAGTTCCCTTATGTTTTTGTTCATGCTCCTGCCTCAACGATCCTATCAGCTCATCTAGTGCCACCTTTTACTTAGTTCTGCACATTTACTTCCATCTCACATACCATCCATCAACATTTCTTTGAGGGTCATTGCCTTATATTCTATCTCAAGTTTCTCTTCTTGTCCTCAAACAAGTTCCTCTGTCCATCTTTGACTCCTTCTTCCTAGTGCTATACACTTCCTCTTCTGTTCGTTCCTAAAGCCATCGTCCCAATTGATTTGCTAGTGCAGCGTGTTTGGCTAAGTGTGGTAAATGCTGAGACAGTCCCAAGGCCGTCAGCCTTCCTTAACAAGTCCGTCACACTTCCTGTTACCAGGCCGACCTTCCCGAATCTCAGCTGTGTTTACTCCTTGAATGACTTCCCTTGGCCAATTGAATTAAAAATATGTTCTTCTGCCTGTGATTCTTGACCCACTACAGTGTGTCCCTGACTACATTTTTAAGCTTCATCTTGTTTAATGTACCGGATGAAGTCCACATTATAGCCAAATTAGAAAGTTTTCTGTTATCTAAACACATATTAGTTTAGAAATACATTCCCTTGAACCATCTCACTCTGCATCTAGAAACCATATTCATATCTGTGAAATTTCTAGATGTGTTTTAGGGGAATATAAAGCATCAATTTTAAGCATGTGCTTTGGAGTCAGATATACCCGGGTTCACGTGCCACCACTTAAAGGATATGAGATCTTGGTTTATTTACCTAACCTCTCTCAATCTAAATTCTGCATTTCCAAAATGAGGACAGTAATGTTACTAATGACATAAAGTTGCTGACAGAGTTAATTGGCATAATGTGTACCTTGAAGTTTAAAGCTCTCAAGCAATGATAAAAATATAGTCTGTCCCAGTAAGCATGTTTTCTCTAATACATCAGGTATAGACCACAGGTACTTAGCACCTGTGGCCCTTTTGTCTGAAATGGCTTTCCTTTCCATGTACGCTTAGTTACTCTACTAAGGCCCTGCTGAAATATCATTTCTTCTAGGCTTCCTAAACCATCTGAAGAACACCCAGTCTTTCCACTGTTCTTCACCCCTTTATTTTGCTTCTTTAAAAAAGAAACAATTAACATTGTATTACAGTGTTGTTTGTTTATTGTCTGCCCACTGGATTGACAATAAATGTCATGAATCAGGTCTTTATCTATTCTGTTTATTGCCAAATTCCAAGTACCTAGAAGCGCACCTGACATATGGGAAGCTGTTAATGAATATTTATTGAATGAATGAGTCACAGAATAAACTCATTTAATACCTCTAAACTTTAATGAAAGGCAATTCTAAATACTCGTACAATAATAAGTACTCTTAGTTACCTCCATATGTATTACTCTAATGAAACATATATTCTGACTTATATACTTATGTATGCTTTCAATCCACGTTGCCTGATCAAATACTTCCAAGGACCAGAAAACTAAAAGGGGTCAGCAAGTATATCCTGTAAAATACATTATAGTGAAGATTTGAGATTTGCAGACTACAGCGTTTGTCATAACTACTGAGCTCTAGTATTGCAGAACAAAAACAAAACCCTCCCCACAGATCCTATATAAATGGGGATGTTGTAGTTTACCGACAGCAGCTCTGCTTTATCAGCATATATCCACTGGCCACCAGCACAGTGGATTTATGTAGAAGTCATGCAATTATATAAATTTTTTTAACAAATATTTGTTTTTAATGGATACATACAATGTTCTTATATATCAAGTGAGATGAATAATTGAGACATTGTCATAAAATAATGGAAGTAGCCATGATTTATTGAGCACCAAATGTTAGTTAATATCCTCTCACTTGACTTTAAAAACCAAAAAAAAAAAAATGGGTATATGAAGCTCTAGAAAGTTAGGTGACCTTTTCAGGATCACCAGTAGGGTATAATAATCATAAATAACAGCAGCTAGCATCTATCTACCTATCTAGCTATCATCTATCTATCTATATCTGATCTATATCTATTGATCTGTTTACCTAAGCTTGCAGTATGTAATGATTACATTCATGTTGGGGAGCTGGTACATGTATATAACACATCTCACTCTTTTTTAACCCCTTTCCCCTCCTCTCCCTTCCCTCCCATCCTCCTTCCATCTTTTGTTCTCTTTATCTTTTGCGAAAGTTCTACCTCCCTGTTTCCATATTTTATGGGTTTTTTTTTTTGCTCTTTAATTTATTTATACTTTGGGTTTCTTATATAAGGGGAACCATGCAATATTTAAGCTTGTGTGTCTGGTTTATTTTGTTTAACATCATGTTCTCAAAGTACATATCTTTTCTGCAAATGACTAGAATTTATCATTCTTTATGGCAGAGTAGTACTCCATGGCACATAAATACCACCTTTTCTTTATCTGTTCATCTGTTGATGCACATAGGCTGCTCCCAAGATTTCGTGTATTAGGCACTGAGCTGAGAAATTTTTATTCATCATACAATTTGATCTTTACAAGATGCTTTTGAAATTGGTAATGCAGTCCCCATTTTATAGATGAAGAAAATGAGGTTTGGCAAATTTAAGTGATTTTCCTGGTATCATATAGCTTGTAAGGATTGAAATACAGAGTAATGCCTGCCTGACAGTGTAAGATAGCAGTCCCTGCTCTTTTGTGCTCTGAAGGCCATAATTGAGGTGCTCCCCTCAAAAGTCTCTTGGCAGAAGGATATAGATTGTTTATGCTGAGAGAATGGGATTTTTGAACTTTTGAATAAAACTGGAAATAAATTGGTATTTGAAATTCCCTATATTATGCCCCGTACCTATCAACCTATCTGCCACTGCTTACTCCCCAGCCTCGCAGGTCCCCAGGTTGAAGGGGACCTAATGGCCTTCAGGGCAGGCTGTAGGTATTACATTTCCTTTGCTTTTCTTCTCCACTCCTTCCACACCTTACCCCCAGATCCTCTAACCCGACTTCTCCACTTACCCAGTGTTTTTCTTTGCTCACATGTCAGCATAGCTGTGAGTTCTGTTTGCTTTCTGTGGCTCATGGTGAAATGTATATTCTGTGCACTCCTAGTGGAAGAATCATTTTGATACATTTTGCGTGGTGTTTGATATCCATATTTAGCTTATTGTGTTTATCTTTGTATGTCTCCTCACTAAAATTTTAAGGGCCAAATTCTGGCATGTCTTCTGTTTCTCTAGCATAGTAATGAAATACTGATAATAGTACTCAATCAAATTTAAGAAGCCAAAAATAAATAATGCTTTATAATACATGACTAGGGCGGGGGCTGTAGCTCAGCAGTGGAGAATGCGCTAAGCACGTGCAAGGCCCTGGCTTTGATTCTTAGCACCGTAAACTAACTAAAGTATATGAAAATAGACTACTTAGAAACAGTGCAAATGTTTGAAATGAAATTAATAAAATGAAATTAAACGAATGTGTTTCTACAATGTCCTAGAGGCATACGTTTAATGAGAGTGAAGAGCTAAAGAAAGTACAATGAAATGGGAATGACTGATACAGGGTCAACTACAAATGGGAAAAAAAAAACAAAACAGAAAATGATCGCGGTGTTAGGACTCATTTTTGCTGTTTCGTATAAATGAAAAGTTCAGGGATAAAATCAGTACCCACCTCGTACTGTTGCTGTAGAGATCCAAATAGCAGTGTGCTAAGCCTGCTTCCATTGTTCAATCATAAAACTGTTATTTAGCAGTCATCCCAGCCAGAACTGAACAACAATTAATATTAAGATCTCGCTGTGCACGTGGCACGATGCTAGGCATTTAGAAGGAAGCTGGAGGCATTTATTTCATTTAATCTCTGCTCTTAAGAAGCTTACAGTTAAGATAAATGCATTGAAAGAGGCATACATATCCATACATGTATTAATGAGAAATCTAAATGATAGGATACAGAGTGTGGGGGAAGAGAAGTACAAAACATTTTAAAGTGTGCTTTTGCTATTCTGTGTTTTGATGCCACTTTCAATTGATTTATAGAAAAGAGAGAAGATGAGTGGGATGGAAAATGCTGAAAAGAGAATAAGATGTAAATGTGTTTAGTGGGAGGGCTCAAATCTTGAACTTGCTTTTGTGTTTTCCTGCATCATCGACAGCACATAACTGGGGCTATCAATAGGTGTTTCATAATCCTCTGTTAATTTGCCTTGCAAGTAAACTTAAATTTGTCTCGTAAAATAAAACTCACTGTTCACCAAAGACTCCACGTCCTGTTTTACCAATCCTGCATCTTCTTCAGACTTGGTTTTCTTTTTCACTTTTCTCTTCCCCTTCTAAAAAATACCTACTTGCCTGCATCTTTTCTTGTTTTGCCCTGTGTGAACCTTCAGATAGGCTCACCAAACGGTTGAAGTTGGGTATTTTTCTTGGATTTTGGGGGACTACCCTGAAAGCCCCATTGTATTTTCTCAAGCTATAAAGAGGAACATAAAATCCAACAAATAGTCAACAAGTAAGATTGCCAACCCATTGTTCTGGCTAACATACACTGACTAGCCCAGAATTCTAGGATCCTACTCATGATCTGTAGGATTTTTACATAAGCAGTGAAAAGTTCTAAACCCATACGAGGGATTTTCACTAAAAGAATCCTGCTTTAAAATCCAAAGATTTATTTCCTCAACATATAAGAGATTGCTGCATTTTATTTAGGTTTGAAAGCAAAAGGCTAATCTACAGCTGCAGAATTGATGATTGAATGTAAATAGTTACCACGAGGCGGTGGAGAACTAAACACTCTGCTGAGGCAGCCTGAGAGATTCCACTAAGAAGCACATAGCCAAAGTTCAAGGACAAGCCGCACAATCATTTACTTTCTACTTGGGCTCATACTGTAAATTAAAGCTCATCTTATACTTAAATTCTCCCCTTTTCATACTCTTCACGTCAAATGAAACAAAACTTATTTCTTCTATCTTGGAAATCCCAATAAAATTACTCTCCTTTCAATCTACATTGACATTTTGTAGGTCTGCTTTGCTTAGCTCTTCAGTTAATAAATACCTTCCCAAGCTAAGTTTTTCAGCATCCCCTCCCCTATTCCAGTCCCTGCACCACATTCTTACAGGAATCAGTGGTGCCGACTGAGATGTAGTTCCCCTCCCATGAACTTCAGATGCTGAATCACTAAACCACAAGGAGATGGCATCAGGGTTAGATGAGGTTAGGAATGAGAGTGGGGCTCTCGTGATAGTGTTGGTGCCTTTAGTAGAAAGGACATTGTCGTTCCAGAGTTCCTTCATGTTCTCTCTCTCTCTCTGTCTCTCTCTCTGTCTCTCACTCTCTCCTCTCTCTCATTCTTTCTCTGTCATGAGGTCCCAGCAAGAAGGTGGCAGTCAGCAAACCAAGAAGAGACCCTTCACCAGAATCCAACTCTGCTACCTCCCTGATCCCTGACTTTTAGACTCCAGAACTGTAAGAAAATACATTTGTGTTGCTTAAATCACACAAGCACTTGTATCTGGTTAGGGTAGCCTCGCCATTCTAAAACACGAAGCGTGCTATGTTGTTCCATCGCTTACTCACCTAACTTTTGCTCAGCTCGTGTCCCTGACGTGGCATGCAAAGCTCTGGACAGTTTGATCCCTCTGTGCCTGGTGGGTGTCATCTCTGCCGTCTCACCCGCGTCTTCCCTGCTCACTCTCTCTGGTCTCTCTAACATTCCTGAAACTGCACTTGCCCCGTAACCACCCTGGGCACTGTATACACAGCTACCTTTTCTTTCTTCATCTCTACCTGAAAAAAAAAAATTAAAAATCAGCTATTATCTTCTTGATGAAATGTAACAGATGATCATTGTGCTCTCACAGTGTTTCGCTCATACATCATAGGAGCAATCTTTACAGTACAGGGTTACAGAACTCGGGAGGCCGACGCAAGAGGATCACTGAGAGTTCGAGGCCAGCCTTGGCTACGTAGTGAATTCAAGGCCAGCCTGAGTTACATGCTACCTAGCGAGACTCTGTCTCAAAATAACCAAAAACAAACAAGAATACAGGGCTAGATCATTGTTACAGTTTAATGGCCCAATAATAGTCCAGGTTCTTATGTATAAGGAGGAAAGAATTGTCAAGCATACACCAATAGTAAGCAGTTACATTTATTGACGATCATGATAAAGGTAGCAATAGGAAAAAGTGAATAAGGAGCCCATAACTCAGGCTTTCTTGATTTAAAGGCCAGATCCCTGTGTTTTGGCGCCTCCCACTGAGTCTCCCCAGGCACCAAGGCATGGCTAGCCCCTCAGCTTTTGCTATTTTATTTTGTACTCCTCTTAGGATAATCGAAGCAGGAATAACCAGTGGGTGCTATTCTGAATTAAATGGAGGGAAGGGAGTGACTCTCTCAGCTCCTCTGACTCACTGTCAAGCTGTCTGTAAGCATACGGGTCTCCCTCTGCACTGGGACACCTAAAAAGGCAAAGTTTCTTTCTTATCTTTCCAATCCCCCAGGAAAATGTCTGGTACTGAAAAAATATTTTAAAGGGCTAAATGGAAGAGAAAAAGGAAGAAAAAAGAAAGGAAGAAAAAAAAGGGAAGGAAGGAAAGAAAGAAGGGAGGAAGGAAGGAAGGAAGGGAGGGACAAGTGAAGGGAGACAGCGAAGGCAGGAAGGAGTCCCTTTGGCAGCTCAAGACCACGAATTATTTTAATGGATATGGCCCTTTTTATGTTGGGCGGGCCCAAGCAATTTTGCTTTCTCAAGCAAAAGAGAAAAATACTTTATTCCCTTAGTAAATATTTAAGATCTTTATAATTAAGAACTCATCATCCTCGATCCCCTTCTCCTAGTTCCATATGTTTGGATAGCTATTAACAGTGGTTTTTTTGTTGTCACTGTTGTTGTTGTTGTTGTTTGTTCTTTGTTTCCTTTTTCCTCCTCTTTGAAACAAAACAAAACAAGATGCTGTCAAAAGAATAGAAATTAGACTTAATAATAAAATTAGACACTAGGGCAATGAAAAAATGAATTCTTAAGGGAAAAGAAAGTTTTCGAAACAATTCTGTACTCAGTCAAAAGATTAATGAAGTTGGACGGCAAGAATAGCATACATATAAGCACACACTGAAAAGCTTTACAGTTTATGCATTCAGCATGAAAAAAAATGAAATATATACTAAACTTAAATAAAATAGGAATGTGAGAAAACAACAATATTTTTAAATGATGGCAGCTGAGTATGACTGATGAAAATGAAAAAAATTAGAAGCTCTTTAAATTTATTTTAAGCATGAACCAATCTATGGCCCAACCCACAGAAACTGCAAATCACAAATTAAAAGGTTGGCTGCCTTTAAATGACCTGGAAAACAAGCTTTCTGATATAATAGTTTGGGGTAAGAGTCTTTAAATCATTCTTGTTGTAATATATTTCTTGTTATTTGCATGAATACTTCAATTAGGAAACCATAAATTTTAATCTCTAAGCTGACCAGGTATCTTAAATGGGAGAGATCTTCCTTTCTCTTACCTAAAATCTGTTTCTTTGTATTTCTCAATATGGAGTAAGATTTTTCTGTTCGTAGCAAGATTGTCAGATCAATATCAAAGCAAAAAAAAAAGCCTAATTTCACATTTTATCTAAATTGTACTATTTCTTACCCATTTCTTTGTCACTCTTTTTCTCCATCTTTTGAACAGTTCCTCAGTAAAATTATTAATAAAAATTTTTTCTACTTTTTTTGCTTTATATTCCATAAGATGAAATTATGTTTTATTAAAATTATTTGCAGAAGCTCAAAGACTATGAGCAGGAATAAAATTCAGGGTCTCATTTATGAAATATCATTACTCTTATGGCCACATTGATGCTAGAAGCTAGTGATATGAGAATCATTTAGTAATGTTACCAAAATACCCAATTACTGATGCAAATCAAACATAATATAAAGACAAGCTAGTTCTAATAGAATAGAGTGGCATGCTTTTCTTTCTTGACTCACTATAGGCTTGCTATTCATTAATAAATATAAAATATCATTAAGCTATGAGATAAAGATAGTGACATTGTCATCTGAGCTGCCAATGACAATTTAAGGACTAATAACACGCAATTTAAACAAGATCTATAACAATCATATTATTTTCATTCAAAGAAATAATAACTGCTAAGAATGAAAAAGAGCTTAAAACTCAGGCAAGCATTTATCAAAGGCATACAATGGCTTTAGACAAATGCAATGCTTAGAGGATGTTAGGTAGCAAATTTGTTACTCTAATTGTTAGTAGAAAATTTGGATTCTATCTACAATTTAAAGTTGAAAGTAGGATAAGATTAGTTCATCTGGTCTATATTACACATTTCTTTTCCAGTTTCTTGGCTACAGAACCAGTCTCAAGAAGACCAACAGCATGGGTCTAATTTCAAGCACATGTATTATTTTTTGCATATTATAAAGATGTCTGCTCTTCTGAACAAAGGTAAGAGCACAGTGTGGAGACTGAGACAGGAGGGTCAGAATCGCTGAGAGTTCCAGGCTGGCCAGGGATGCATTGTGAATCTAAAGCCAGTCTGAACTACAAAGCAAGACCCTGTCTCAAAAAACCAGATCAATCAATCAGTTAATAAAAATAAAGACAAATAGGCAAATTTTGAGTTGAGTTTTATCTCCTGGGTTCTACATTGGAATGGTTATGTGAAGAATACCAAGTTAGATGATGTAGGCAAATGCACTTAATAGCAGATAAATTGTTGCTGTAACTTTTATACTATAACATATAGACTTTTAAAAATTATCAAATCTTCTGTGTATGAACTCCATTGGTGCCACTCATTCGCCTGAATGACAGAAGTTATATATTACATTTGTTCATTATTTGTTGGGTACTTTCGTGTTAGCTAATGCATTCACATTATGACACAGAATTCACAGAGGAGCAAACAGACCACTGTGGAAGAAGGACCTAACTTTGCCTGCTGCAGAGTGCTAAAACCTTCTCACTTGACCTGGATTTTGTAAAAGACACAGACAAATCTAGCAGCAAGAGAAACCATTCTGAGTCTGGGATTTGGAACCAGTTGTATGTTTTTGGAATACTGAGTTCCAGGGGCACTAATGAGTCATAGGAATCAGGTCCTAAGTGGTCTTCTCATCTCATAAGTGCAGGAATTTGGGGGCTTCTTTTCTCCTGAATGTAACAGGAATTTATTAACATATTTTACAGTAGTATATGTGGTTTGGGGGCAGAGATGGTGTGGTGAGATCAGACATGCAGCTGATTATATTTGCAGCTAAAAAATGACTGTAGAATTGGGCACACAGTGAATGAAGCCTGTTATTGTGTCACTTAAATTTTTCATAACAAGTAGGTGATATAGACACCATCACCTCCACTTTACAATTGAGCACATGGAAGAAGCTCAGTGACTTGTGTGGTCACCATCAGATCCTTGTATTGTTAAAGTAAAATTGCAGCAGATGAAATTAGACACTTTAGGAAAACTTGGAAGACTTTCTTCAAGACTACTGCAATACGAGTTAAGACTACTGATGCAGGAAACAGATCGAGCTCATTTCCTCTAAAATAAATGTAGGGAGGGAGAGTTTTATGACTGTACTCTACTGAGCTCCAAAGTACTGGAGGAAGTTAGTTGGGAGTTTAGTCAGTGTGATTCAGGCCTCAGTGGTTGTTTTCTTTGTGCTTAGGGAAATGAAAGTTCCATCCTCCATAGACACAGAGAGAGGGGTGCTATCTCTCAGGGATCTATAATTGTAAAGAGACCTGTCTAAATTGTAGTCAAAGCGAGATCATTAAGATGACTCTGGTCATTGCTGTGCAGACCTGGTGGGTACTGGGTAAATGTTTTTGACAGAATGCAAGCTGCCTCTCTTTAAATTTTCATAATACATCTGCATTAGTGTTCTATTGCTGTAACAAATTTCTACAAACCCGTCTTGTAGTTCTGAGGTCAAGTGTCTCACTGATTGGGAAAAATCAAGATGTTGGTAGGGCTAATTCCTTTTGGAGGCTCGCAGAATCAGTCTGTTGGGTTTTGCAGACTCTAGAGGCTACATACTTTCCTAGGCTTGTGGTTCCTTCTTTCATTTTTCAAATCCTTCAACATAGTATCATCTCTAATCTCTGCTTCTGTTGTCCGACATCCTGACTCACCCTCTTGCCTCCCTTTTTAGGGACCTCTTTGTTTGCTCAACCCAATAACATAAGAGTATCCCTCCACCTCAAAACCCTTCATTCAGGTATATCTGCAGAGTGCCTTTTTGCCATGCAAAATAATATATTCAAGGGTTTCCGAGATTAGGAGGTGGACATCTTTAGAGGCTAGTATTTTATCTACTGCTAATTTCAAATGTGCTATTTGTTTGCTGCTGTCGGTTCATGACTGTCAGTCCCCACGACTGTCTGCTCTTCCCTATCCTTGGGTCTGAGACACCTGACAAGCAGGACTTGCACACACATGTGCACAGAAGCACACATTACGGAGTCGCTTACACAGGCACTTTCATCTGAACTGACAGGCGTCACACTGTACAACTGCGTCGGTCTCTGCAGCCCCAGGGAGGACAGCGTGCCTCAGGCTGGGGACCGCCTGGCCTGCTCTTACAGTCGCTAGCTGGCCCGATGTGTCTCACAGTTTTACCTCTCCAGATGTGTCCCTGACAATGATGCCAGTTTCGCTTGCGAATTCCCACGGAGTGCTCAGCCCTCTGGTTGGGGGATTTTAATTTTACTGGATAACGAGCTTGGTGATTTTAAACATTTCCTGTTGCTTGTTAAACTGCCTGCTCGATTCAGCTCCAAATAACAGCTTTAAGCATACAAGTGAAAATTTAGCTCCTAGTATTTAACAACTACTATAATTTTAAAATCTACTTTCAATTAAGAAAACCTTGTAATTCTAAAAAGCAGTTGTGTTCCAAAGAAGTGCTGAAATGTCGACTGAATTCAAGTTGACTGTATGTCTAGCAGAAACCATTCTGTTGTCGTGTGGCTTAGCATTGAAAAACCCATTCAGTAGTGCCACAGACAGGACTGGTCTCGTGCAGCATTTAATATTTGTCTTTATACATCTCCCCACGATGTCGGAACAATCTCCAGTAATCAGAAGAGATGAAAAGAGCTAGAATAAAGTATTTGTTAAATCTAAATATGTACAAGTGACATTTTTAAGAAAACGTGCATAAGGGATATATTGATTTGGGAAATGAAGATCATTTATGAGTCTGGAAACAAGGTAGCTTTTGAGAACATGACAATAATATAGTATCTTTTATGCTGCCAGCAATGTATAGATGGAATCAGTCTTTCAAAGAGAAGGGTAATCTTTAAAGCAGCCCCCTTTTGAAACTTAGTCTAAAAAGACTGTCACTGATGGCTCAAGTCCAAATTTCACAGCAAATTCTCTCTATATTTGAAAATTAAATTTAAACTGAAGTTAGTGCATGTACTTGACCTTAGAAGTGAGTCGGAAAACTCACATAGACCCCTGGGAGATACTGTTTGATACATAACAGGTTTGGAACCCACCACCTGGTCACTTATTGATTGAATAATGTTTGACTCCAGATGTTTACAGGCATAAGAGAAGACGAATTGCTTTAGCAAGAACAGAATTTGTAGTAGTCGAATATATAAAAGGTAAGGCCATGGCTATATGCTGAAATGAAACTAAGAGCAAGTTTGTAGGGAATGCAATAGCTTTTGTTCCCCTGGTAATGTTCACCTCAAAATTGGATGTTTCTTTTATTTTTTCTAAGTAAGTGCAATTGAAAGCATTTTATCCAAACTTCATGTTTTTGTTTATTTGTATGATATCACATTTCAATAGATGTAGGTCAAGAAATGTGCTAGTTAGGTTTTACTCTCTTTGTTATTTTAATCATTTTTTTTTTCTTTCAAATCATCACTCAGCCTTGGAGAATTGTTTTGATTAGAGAGAGAGGTCTTTGAGATGGTTTGCTGTGAGTGCTTCCTGGCTGTGCGGGCTGGCAGGCAGGCTTTTTCTTTGCTTTTCTCTTTTTCTCCTCCCTTTTTCTTCTTTTTATCTGGCCAAGGACATCTACATGTTATGTCAATAGGCGCACAGAAATTTATAGCTGAAGGCTGAGCACAAGTTTCTTTCTCTTCATAGACACAAAGCTAAAAATATCAGCTTGAACACATTTGTACTTGAGAGGGCTCAGGATTTGTGCTTAGCCTTGGTCGTGCACATTCTTCCTTTAATATGTTTTTTTTTAAATATTGGGGAAAACTTAAACATTGTTTATTAAAGTTACAGTGCATTGATGACCTGGGTACTGTTGCCCTCATTAAGAGAAGTGTATTTAGTTCAAAATGTAAAGAAACCTGAGAATACACTATTTAAACAAGTTTAACATGCACTACAAAGAAATTTTTTTGATAAAGATTACAAAAGGAAGGAAAAAAACCCTAGTTTTTGATTATTTGTAATGATTGCAAAATATTGTATTGATTCCTGAATGAGATTGCTTTGATATAGAATAGTGCGATAAAGTTTGTTAGCTGACTTTCTGGGGTTTATCAACTTGAATTTATTTGTTGAATAATTAACACTAAGCAAACATAATCTTCCAAATTCCAACATAAAGTTATAATACCAAACCTGGTATGGGGTGTTCAAACTCATTGCCACAAATAGGTTTCTGAGAGGGGCTTTTTCGTTCATGCAGAGAATGGACTGATTAGTTTTTCAAACTATAAACGTGATTTTGTTTTTTTTGTTTCGGTTTCTGAAACTGATTACTCTGTTGTCTCCATTACTCACAGATCAGCTGGCCATATTCAGTAACAAAGGCAGGGGTTAAACTCTGCTTAGCTGCTGCCCACAATTTATGAAGAGATAATCCATTTCATAGGAAGTGAGGCACTTCGAGTGTTGGAAGAATGGAAAGTTGATATCTCTCTGTCAGCGTGGATTCAGCTTCAAATACTTTCTATACTGATCTCAGGACTACAGCCGTATGCCATGTTGATCCATGCAGGTATAATTGTAAAGAGCTTCCAGGATTTCTTTACTGCCAGAGAGAACACCCTGCAATCACTTTGCCTGTGGTTTATAGAGAAAACATCAGGCTGAGCATTTGGAGCTTATAGCCATGGGTAAGGTGTGTGATTTGCTTGGTGCTGGGTTCTGTGATAGGAAAAGTAAATTACTATTGGGAAGGGTAGCAGGAAGGGGGATGCTATTATTTCAAAAAAGAAAGAAAGGAAAAAAAGAAACTATCACATTTTAATAGCAAAGATTTTTAAAGTTTTTTTTTTCTGAATTTAATTTGAGCCTATCCATTAGCCCTCTGCTGTCACTGTCTAAAATTATGTTGATTTTAAATCGATGAAACAGGTGAACACAAGTTACACACTTTTGTCTGCCAGTATTAGGAAAATATCCTGGTTCACTAGAAGAATTGTGACAGATTAAAACAAGTAGAGCGCATAGGTTTTATTCAAATCAGATAGCAAATAAGTGTAAAAATCCTTAATTGTGCATGTCTTTTGGGACAGGAACATCACTTTTAAGAATATGAACATGGGGCCGAGGTTTTGCTACAAAACCATGGCAGATTAAAATTGGTAAGTTTAGAACAACTTGTATGCTCAATTGTTATCTGAATAAACCTATTGAAGTAAGATAAACTCTTACTTCACAGCAGTGATACGTTCTTAAATTCATGCTACTCCAGATACTAAATATAAAGCAATAAAGAAGAAAAACAAAGTCCATGGTCTTCATGAATTTGCATGAATGAAAATATACATTACATATAGAAGAATTCACAGTAATAGAAAAGGACTTTAAATACTGCATGGCTTTTTTATACGAGAAACTCAAAATATATACATATATAAATAAAGAGCAAAACAGAAGCTAGAGAAATAGGAAGTAGAGAGAAGTTCAAATAATTCCCCAAATTCTCTATTCTGTTGTTTCAAAAATATTTCAATATAAACAGTATTTTTTTCATTTATACTACTAGTTTCTCTTTGTTCATTGAAAATAAAGTTTTGTGCTATTATCTGTTAGTTTCTTCTTTATAAGGGTCTTTTTTGTCTATGATTTGTTCTCTGAGTAACATTTTGGCCATTCTTTTAAGATTATGTATGTACATAGTGTGTGAACTATTGTTATCTCTAATTATTTTGTTATGAAATATTTTTCTTTTTTTGGTAGAAATAAGAAGAGTGCTTTCTATATTTTCTTTATTAATATCTACATGTATTATATTAAAATTAAATAAATAAATAAGAAAAATATCTTCGCTAGGGAGAAATGAGTTATCAAATTGAGATTCCCAGGAAGCAAATCAAACAGCAGTGGGCTCACTCATTATTGTTTTACTAAGAAGTACAATCCTAGGAAGGAGAAATGAGCCAGTGGGAGTGAGGCAGGAAAGAAGGGAAAACTAAGACAAGGAGAAGGCATTATTGATCTGGTCACTACTAAATGAAACCAATTACTGGTTTGGTGAAACTGAGCTCTCCTCAAGAAGCCATCTAAACTACAAACCTAGACTCCGTGGGGTATGAGTTAGAGGAGAAAGGAGAAGAGTGTACCCGCTGGGTTCTGTCTCCTGTTGGTCAGAAATTTTCTGAATGAAGTGTTAATTCCCCCTCACTTCCAAGCTATTCATTAGTAGGTTGACATTGAGTGTGTTCATCTGTGTGAATCCCTGATGCACTCAGGTGCAGCTGTGTGAGGTAGATCAGAGTCTACTCAGGAGATATCTGAGCATCTGGTCCATGTGGGACATTGACTGAGCAAGTTATAGACTAGCACAATCATTGTGGTCCTATTTTGGGCATAGAAGTTAATAAAATATTACATAATGAACATAGTTGAGTTCTGAGATTATGGCTTTTATATTCTTCTTTGTATTGGTCTATTTTTCTATTGTTTTGCCTGCAGTGAACACTGTATTAGTCACCTTTTTCATCGCTGAAACACAATACTCAAAGCCCACAAATTAAAGGAATAGAGGTTTAATTTGATTATGGTTTCTCTCCATGATCAGCTGGCACAAAAGCAGAGACATTATGGTGAAGGGAATGACAGAGCAAAGCTGCTAGTTCATGGAAGCCAGAAAGCAAAGCAGGGGAAGACTGCCAGAAAGAAAGGGACAAGAATAAGACATAGATCCCAAGGCCACATCCCTGTGACCCACTGCTGTGCACCTAGAAGTGTGCTCCACTCATCCTCTGGGTGGACCTCAAAGCCAATCAAGTTGAAACTCCACTGTAACTGCCACAAACATAGAATGACTTAGCAATGAGAAAAAAATTTAAAGGTTTTTATTTCATGCTGGGCATGGAACCCAGGACCTCCCACATGCTAGGCAAGTGCTCTACCATTGAGCTACACCCCCAGACTGTAAAAGGTATTTTTAAAATGGAATTTAATTTTTTTCTTAGTGAGCAAATTCTGATATTTCCATATGATTGATCATTTACCTAGGCACAGTCTAATTTATATAAATATCTTGGTTAGAGTGCAGACAAAGATTAGCAACTCCAGCAAACTTGCCAACTCAATTGCTAGTTCCTGTAAGAAAAAATACACTATGCTAACGTCCTCCCCAGTGTAAAATGTCCCTGGACCTTAAGAGCTTGCAAAGGAAGATAGAGAAGAAATATAAATGAATATGTCGCATGGCTTATTAGACAGTTAAGAAATGTTTTGTATGAAGATATCTGAAATACAGAGGCGATGAAGACTATGGGGCTGGACTACAATTTGACATAAAACGGTCAAAGAATGTCTTGGTGAGTGAATGATATTGGAGAAAGAAGCGAGGGAGTGAGTCTCAAGATAACTTAGGAGAAGAGCACTTGCCTAGATGGAGAGAGGGCAAAGTCCCAAGATGAGAGTGCACCTGGCATAGACAAGGAGGTTGGAAAGGTGTAACTGGGTCAAGGGAAGAATACGTTCACTTTACCCAGGAGGTGCTCAATGAATAGTAAGAGTAAATCTAATTTTGAAATGATTAGGCTACTTTGGTCATCTTTCCTGGTGTTGGGATGAATACCTGACACATACACAGATTAGAGGATATAAAGGTTTCTTTGGTTCAAGTTTCAGAGTATTCAGTCTCTCAGCTGGCTGCAAGGCAGAAACATCATGGTGGAAAGGTGTGGCAAGCAAAGCTGCCATCCTCCTGGTGCCCCCAGAAGCAGAGCACAGGGAAGACAGGTAACAAGAGACCCATCCTCCCGGAGCAAAGCCCAAATGATCACCTGCAACCCCTAACAGCTCATTCAGCTATGAACCAAATACAGTGCCCCATAATCCAACCACCTCTGCAGAGTCTCTTCATTCAGTCAAGTAGAGAATAAAGATTAACTGGTATAGAGGCCCATAGTTTAGACCACCTTTCTTCATGGAATTAAGTATTAGTGCAATGCCTGGCAGAACTTGGAGGATTAGTTAACTCTCTCTTAGTTAATTCTGTAAGGTGTTGATTTATATTTTAAAAAGACGGTTATGTTTTATATCTAGACGTCCCCACAAGGCCTCATGTGCTCATAGGTGGGGCTTTTGGGAGGTGCTTTGATCATGGGGATGTGATACTTATCAGCAGATTAGTGTACTTTGAGTTTACAGCTAAATATGATGTTGGGAGGTGAAGCCTGGTTGGAGGAGGTGGGTCACTGGAGGCGTGGCCTGGAAGGGTCTATCTCCCTCCCCCCTTGATCTCTGCTTCCTGCTTGCCATGCCATGAGCAAGCCTCCTCGGCCGTGTCCTGCCATGCCACTCTGCCCTGCAGCCAGCTGACTGGATGAAAACTCTACAAACTGTGAGCCAAAATACACCTTTCCTCTAATTTGTGGGTGTCGGGTGTTGTGTCTCAGTGACAAGAAAGTAACCAAGACAGACTGCATGATTTCTCAGGTGTGTATGTAGTTGCCTGCTGGATTCTGAGCAATGTACCAATTCTCGATAAATGAGAAGCTTTGTGAGGACAGGTCTGCATATGGCTTATTCACAATTGTAGTCCCAGCCTGGCACATACATCTTTTGAAAAAAATAACTTGCAGCCTTGCTAATGAGAATTTGCAAAGCAGAAAAAGGATTAAGGTATAAATAAGGCACTTAGCTGGATATTAAACAGTTCTCTAGAAATTAACCTAGTGATCGGTATTCTTAGTAGAAATGTGCTGAGAGAAATTAGGGGGAAGGGGAAAGCCACATAAAAACTGGCCAAATGACGGTAGGCCAAATAGAAGCATCCCACACAAGTCATGCAGAGGCGCTGAGCTTGCACCAGTGGCCAATTTACAGGAAAGTGGACAGTGCTCTTTCTTCATGGCCTTCTTCATTTGGATGTGTTTCACTCAAAGGTGTAAAGTAAAAATAAACAGGTTTTAAAGGAACATAGCATTAAAGCCTAAACTTCTTCCATATTCATGTATGGTGTCTTAATGTTTTCAGATTAACCTTTTCTTTTTCTGCAAATTCTTTCCTCATCTCCTCTTCTTGTGCCCATTAGCTTACTGTTTTCAGAGTTCAGAATCAAAGCCATTCTCTCTGAGAACCCTGACCAGTCTCTGAGACCAGGTCAGTACTATCTTTTTATAGGACCTCGTAGCACTCTGATATTTCAACTATTTTGTAATTAAATAACATCTAGGAAATAATCTGTTTTGCCTCCATCTTCTCTGTAGAAACATAATGTCGGTTGGAGAGAAGCTGTGCTTTTGAGCATCTCTATGTTTTCAAGGCTTAGAAAGTACTGCAAACACAAGATGCATTAAAGTTTATAGCGATTTGAAGTTGTGGTTGTAGATATTGAGGGAAAGAGGGGATGAAGGGAGGGGAGGGGAATGGGAAAAAAAGTAGAAGCAAGATACATCGTGTGCACATACAAATTCCCTATGACAAATGTTATTATGCATGTCTAAAATGTACCACTAAAATTAAAAAAAATGAAATTTTTTATATGTAAGTATATTTTTAACTACAGTCACAGAAATGAGTCAGTCTCAGCTACTTTTCTAAAGTCTTAAAGACAAAGACTGAATCCAGGAAGATCTATAATTGGAAAAAAGCCAAGATAAACCTCTCACCACTGTAGGTACTTCCACTCATGCTAAAATTATCAAGTAGTATCTTATTAATACTATGTCATGCAGATACGATTGAGTTAGCCTACCTCTCAGAAATAGGAAAAAATCTGTCATGTATCAGTTCCTACTTCAAGTTATACTCTGATGCCAACTATGTGTCTTTTCAAACACTCTAATTCTTTATTTTTTATATTGGTTCAGCACAAAGTTATAGCAAAATACAGAATTGTGCTACAATTACCAAACACTGCATAATTTCTGTCTAATTATACAGAACTAATGTGCAACCTCTCTGTATTAATAATAAAGCAATTAACCTAAAATACCAAATGGGTGTGAGTTTCTCGACTATTTCCTCATTACCGCAGTCTGTTCTCAGTTTTGAACAATTGAACATTGCACATTATAAATGTTAGCTGCAGATAAAGTTTATTTTTATATCGATCACAATAGCCTTAACACTCATCACCTTCAGTTTTCTCACCTTTCCCTTTCCTCACGTTGGTGTGTGTGAAAGGTAATTCCTGCAACAGGAGTTTGTTATAAATCCGATGAATTTATGAACAATTAGGGGTGTTCAGAGACACGATATTATATCATCGGAGCACTCTGAGTTTACCTTTCTTCCTTTTTTAATACCAACAGATTTTAGAAGAGACACCTCCATTGTGTCTGACACTTCTGATGTTATGGTGTCAATGGAAGTATGTGTGAAAACCATTACCTCGTCAATTCCGTGATGTCACTGGCAACTTGATGTCAATGAAAATGGATAAGCTTCTTCCATTATCATTCTAACAGCTTCTCTAGTCTTTTCAATGTATCAAAAGACACTAGGGTTTTTTTTAATGAAGACTAACTGCCTGCAACTGGTGCCTGCATTTCTTGAAATTAAGGCTGGATATTGCATTACTATTTTTTTCTTACAGCTTAGCATTTGCAAAAATATATAGGAACACAAATAAAATAATAAGCAGTTTTTTTGTGTGTCGCTAAGAAAGCAAATGGCTTATAATTTTGAATTTTTAGGATTCACATGGCTACCTATACAGGAAACAATTCTTATTTATAAATGGAAATAATGAAAAATTTTGTTGCAGACAATGTTCTGTTAAACATACACTATGAAGCACACAAAAGCAAGAAGGTCACTAGAAGCAATTACTTTAACTAAAATTATGCCCATTGAGAGCAGCAGTATCCCTGTTGTGATATTGAACTGTTTCATACAGTGATTTCCTAGGAAGAGAGTAATCATGGTGTATCACTAATTTTAGGTAAATAACACTTAGGTCCTTGTGTAATGAAATAAGTATAGATCGCATTATACTTTCACATGGTTTATTTCTTTCTCAGTTGAACAGTAGTTTTAACAAGGTTCACTCACTATGTTTATGACTCTTTAGGTATGAATTTTGCTTCAATTTACATTGGCCGATACTGAATATTACTGAAAGTATCGAGTGGGTACTTTTGCCATGCAACACTCCCCCACTTCTGAAATATACTGGCATCATTTGCTTTAAATTCACTAATTTAAAGAGATGATAGGATTTGTGAATATTTTTATAAAATATTAGGAATTTAATTCTTTTCAGTAGCTTGCTGATTAGTTCTTTGGCACACGGAATTTTTTTCTTTGTTTGTTTGCTTGAGAAAGGTCTTAATATGCAGTTCAGCACAACTTTGAACTTGTTGGGTAACACATGCTGGGCCCAAACTCAGTAATTCTCCTGTCTCAGCCTACTATGTGCTGGAATTACAGCCGTGTACCACTGTGCTGAGTGGCACATGGAATTTTGAAAATAAGAAATTGGGAAAAAAATTAGAAATATATATATATATATATATATATATGGTGTTCATGTGTGTGTGTTTGTGTGTGTATGTACATGTATGTGTACTACTACTTTCAAAGACCTGACATTTTGATGAGGGACAGAAGTAAGTATATAGATAGATGATCATAGATGACAATTGTAAGTTATGCTTTTAATTTTAAGTTTCTTCATTCCAAAGACTTGAGAGAATTTAGAGAAGAGAGTTATGTTGTTTGAGCTGTCTCAAAGGAAACACAGGATTTTCCAGGTAGAGTTTACATGGGAAGCCATTTCTGAGTTACATGGATGATATGAAATAGTAAGTAATACTGCTGTCAACACCTGTATAGGTGTAAACGTGTATGCACTCGTGCATATGTATATATACATTATATGACATTCATATTTTGATTTGATTCATAGCCACAAAACACACATATAATATTTAATTTGGGATATAAATATGTTATATCTGTAATATTTGAAACAAGACATTATTTCTCTCTAATCTTGATGATCATTGTTTCTGGAATTTCAGTGTTTGTAAAACAAATGAAAGTCATCAAAACTTTTTTAGATAAATTCATTTGCTGCTTGTGAGCCATTCTGATGAAAAATAGAGGCGATAAAGTTAAGACTGTTTAATCAGAAAAAAATCTTCTGTGCATTTTAAAATTTTTCTGTGCATTCAATTAATTTTTCACATTCCCTGATACTTTGTTTGCAGAATAATCTAGAGTTGTCTAGTTTGTAAAACAGATCTCTCGTCCTCTCTCTTCTCTCCCTCTCTTTTCCCTCCCTCTCTCCTCCCCACCCCCTGCCCTTTGTGTATCTGAATGTCTCTGTGTTTAAACCCATGACAAATCATGGAAACTTTTGAAAAAATGCTATTTTTTATTATACGCTAGGAACCAAAAGAAGATACCATTAAAAAGAGAGTCATTAAGTTTTATAGTCCTTTTCAAAGATAGAATCCCTGTCAATTAATTCTGATGGATATGTAGTGTATTTCCTTATTTTCACCCATACAAAGGGTTGGGAAGTGGGAAGAGAGGGGCTGGGAGAGGATGAGGATGAGACATACACACACACACACACACACACACACACACAGCCATAGAGTCTATCTCTATCAAGAGATAGAGGAAAATATTGAAAAGAGAATAGAAAGGAGAGAGAAGAATAAGAAGTATTACTTGGAGGAAATAAGATTGAATCCCGGGCTCTGGGCTCTGTTCTCCATGGTGGGCTTGGTGTCTCCCTGCCTGAAGAAGATCCTCTTATAAAACAAACCTTCCTTATCACAGTGCTCTGTTTTGCCATTTGTGAACAGAGAAAAGAAAGGACAACTAAGGAAGATGTTCTCCCAACACTTAACAGGTTTTCATTTCTCAGTCAGGTACATCCTCACACAGCTAGAATCATGTACCGGGAGCATATCTTCGTATCCTATAACTGCGATGCTACAGCAGGTTCAGACAGTATTTTGATTATAAAGATCAGAGTGACATTGAAATGAAAACAGAGTTGCTCAGTGCAAAACCTGAGTCAAACTCTGCAGGGAGTAGGGGTTAAGGATATCACCAAATCCTCACCTGATTATTCTTAGGAAGAGCGGTTATCATTCTTT
Source organism: Hystrix cristata (assembly GCA_004026905.1). NCBI lineage: Eukaryota > Metazoa > Chordata > Mammalia > Rodentia > Hystricidae > Hystrix > Hystrix cristata. Next base: position 31,037 of record PVJO010000476.1, on the reverse strand, counting down.
CCTGCCATGAACACTTTGGGTAAATCTGGGTGATTTTTCTTGCATTAAGTCATCATATGCTTTCCTAATCTTTTTGTTTTGTTGTCAAAACACAGATACAATATATTCAAAACTAAAAGCTGGCTTGCTCAGCCAAGGCAAGTATTGTCCCTGCTGCCAGGACTGCTTCAATCAATAGCAAACCGTTCTATATAGTCAGATTTGAATGGTGGCTCAGTTAACATAACGCAAATTCATGTCAGCTGCAAAGGGGCTGTTTTAAAATACTTTGCTGTGATCCATTTCTTAAAACTGATCAGCAGCAAATTACTAATGACCATTCTATCAATGCATCAATATGTTTTGATGCACTAGTGATTTAGGCAGGTGCTTTTCCTCACATTTAGTTGCTTATCAAGAACTTTATGATACAGACAAATTTATTTTCAAGCACTATTTAGAAAATATTAACTAGAATTGCTGCATCCACAGAAATTTTAAGCCACTTATTTTGTTTCCAATTAACAAATGTATTTCAAAGGCAGTGAAAGCTGATTAAAAAATCTGCCACACAGTTACTTTGTAATATAAAACAATTTATCTTAAATGAAATTCAAAATTTAAAAATAGACTGTTTGCCAAGCATATAATAGTTAATAAATCCTTGATTTTTTTAAAAACAGGATTTGCTTAAACTCTGATACAGTTAGCATACTAAACTCGACTTAAAAATAATTTATATAATGTTGAATAATTACATTGAACTGAATATATCTAATCATCATTTCCCAACATTTACCAAGAACTTATAGGATACCAAGGACTGTTTTTTGCTTTTTTTACTTATGCTCCACAAATGCCCAATGAAATAGCTATTATTATGTTGTTACATCCATTTTGTGGATGGGAACAGACATGAGATTGTGTAACTTGACCTAAAATGCCTGGCTGTTAAGATTTGCAATTGAAATTTACTCCTATTTCTGTATTATTACACAGGCAATGTATGTTCAGTCATGCCTTTCTTCCTAAGAATTAGAGAAGTTTTAGAACCAAGGAAATATTCCTAATATACTATTTTTGAATTCTAAGTTGAATTTCTTTTTAATTTTTAATGTCAGCAGGGTGGTAAAAATGTGGGAATCTAGGAGAAGTAGAAAAGAGGTGGAAAAGAGAGATAGGTCAGATGATGGTATCAATGAGGTTATGTTTTGAAATATCATTCCTGATCTTGGTCTTCATTATGTGAAGTGTGGTGTATGAGTCTCTGCAGACCTGTGTCTTATACTTATGTATGCTTTCACCTTACCTCCAGTTTGGGCATGAAGGGAATCACAGTTGGATGATGTTGGAAGAGTGAATGTAGAAGGATAAAATAACTAATGATCAACATTTTTAAAGTAAGAATTATTAGTGAAATTTTCCAGAAAGAGATAAAAGCATAGACATATATATATATATATATATATATATATATATATATATATATATGTTTATGTATATTCTGTGTGTGTGAGAGACAATATGCATGGATGAAAATTTATAAAAATTACTCAAAATCTCTGAGAATAAGTATATGTTTGGAATCTAAATTTAATACCTAGGTTTTCTCATGGGCCATGAAGCTATTTTCTTCTCTAAGTATATGATTTTCACACCATCAAGAGAAAGAAAAATTTGGGCTATATATAAGACTTTAAAGTAAAAGATTTCTAATGTATTAATAGGTTTTATTGAATTAAAAGGGTGTGACATTATATTATCACCTTAACTGTCATAATAATATAACATAATAGCATAATTATGATTAAATTATCACTCTTACATCTGTCACAGATGAATCCTGTAGATAGATAAAAAAAAAAAAAAACTTGTTCATTATTTTACCTTTCCAGTGAGTGTCCTATAGTCATGTCACAAATTCAGATAGCGTCCTTGAAAGCTGGATTTTCCATTAGAAATTCAGAGTTACATTGAATTGTGTGAAAACCCTAGAACGACAGACTGGAGTTCCTACTGAACATACATTTGATGAAATTATGTATCGCATTTATTCCAGGCACAAATGAAATATTTTGGACTTACGAACTGTACCACAGTTAAACTTATCTGGAGGCGGTATGAGAATATTGATGAACCACATTGGAAACGTTAAAGCTTAGGGAAACCTTGCCCTTTTCACTTCTTGCACATAGCTCTTCCTCCATTCCCGGAAGCACACCACCTAGATGAGGGGCTCTCTCCTTTCTTTTTCACTTTTAAGTTTCCAGAGTACATGTTATGTTCAAATATATGCCAGTCATCATTAATAACTTAAAGACATGAATGGAAAAAAGGCTTGCATTTATGTAACATATACGCAGAGAAAAATTGCTTCAGTATGTAACATTTTTCGTATAACTCTTATGACACATTTTTTGTTTTGTTTTGTTTTTTAAGACAGAATCTCGCTGTGTAGTTCAGGCCAGCCTTGAACTCACCATGTAGCCCAGGCTGGCCTTGAACTCAGGGCAGTCCTCCTCCCTCAGCCTGCCAAGTGCTGGGGTTACAGGCGTGCACCATCACACTTCGCTCTAAATTTTATAATTCTTTGGATGCCTTAGTGATGAGGGATTAAGTTAAGAGCAATTAAATGATTTGCTCAATGTCACATAGCTAGTAAGTGGAAAAGCTAGGTACCAATGATCTTGTTTATTTAGTGTGTTTTTGATTTGTTCATTCATTCATGAAATATTTATTGAATAATGTTCTATTCTAAGTATTGCACTACATGGTGATATACAATGACAAGCAAAGAGAAACAATGTTGTTGTTTCTTCAATTTTATATGTAAGGAGATGAGGAAGGGATGTGGGTATAGGAGGTGAGTAAATATTTACTCCAGAATGTCCAGTGGCAGTTAAATGAAAGCTCAGAAGGATACTCAGTCCAGAGTATCCTCTTAGAGATGAGGAGTCATCACTGTACTCCTTCAAATTAGTCACTGAACTGGGAATTGAAAAAAATAAAAAGATTTCTTCAAAAAATGGAAAGTATGTGTGAAAAAAGATGGATGAACTAGGGTAGTTGAATGTTCTGTAACAGTGGAAGAAGCATAGCACACATGGAAGCCCCACCACTTGGGAGCTTGATGTTTTCAAATGCTTTTTTTTTTTTCCCCCTGGTGCTAGGGATCAAACCCAGGGCATTGTGCTTGCTAAGCAAGCACTCTAACCACTGAGCTTAGTCCCCTGCCCTAAGGAGCTTGATGTTTTCAATGAAATAAAGTGTGTGTGACTGAAGCATGCGAAAAGGGGAGGAGTGGACTGGTGGGAGGCGGGAAGGAATGTGATTTAAGACTAAGTGATATTAGTCAAAAGCAATGGGAGTCCCCAAGGCAGCTGTATATAGAATTCAGTTCAATAAAGGTGACACAATTTGCATTTTGAAGAGTCAGTGGGTCTGACATGTGAAAAATGGATTGAAAGGTAGAGATCAAGAAAAGTGTGATTTGAGACAGAATTGGATTATGACTTGGCAATAGATGGCCCCAATTATTTTTTCTTCTTAAATTTTTAATGAAAATTAAATAAAAATTTAATTTCTGCTATGCTTATAAATAATATTTGTATGCCACTATTTCTTGACTTGTTAATTTCTGGCATTGACTTTCTGTTGTGGTTTCTGAGCATTTATACTCCCCATTTTATTTTTCACTACTTTTCCATTTTAATAACGTGTTCTTAGTTAAGCCAGTGATTGTATTACTAATCACTATGTAAACCTCCTCTGATGATACATATAATGAATTACGATTATAATTTTTATTTCATGCAACTTCTTGTTTTCCCGTGATAATCTTTTTTCATTTGCTTAGATTTCTATAGATGTATTTTTATATTTTACCAAATGTTGGAATGCTTATTTTTAATTTTTTCCGAGTTCTGAAATACATAAAATGATCCATTGGTTCCATCCCTCCCCAGAAGTTTCCTGGGGACAGATTTCCATTCCATGCTCCTACCTCTACTGGTTGCTGTTGGGACCAGTGGCATATAATTATATCTGTATCTATATCTATCTATAATATACATTCTATTATATATGCATGTGTATACCTGTTCTATGATGTATACATGTGTGTATATATACATGTTTTAGTTTATATTTCTACCTATTGTTTTAAGTAACTTCTTTCATGTATAGGTTCAAATTTCTCTAATATTATTTTGTGATAATGTCCTATCTATCCTTCTGCTCTCAACTTTCAGATTGCTGTGAGTTTGGTGCAGACCCTCCTGGGCTCAGCACTAAGCCTCGAGTTTTTGTTATGTGTATGGTTACTTTGTAAAGAGTTCTTAATTTTAAAATTTCTCTCTTTGGTATTAAAGTATTGTGACTTTGGTTTCAAGAATCCTTTTCTCAGATTCTATTTGATTTATGCAGTCTTCCATTTTATTTGGTCATGCTCTCATTGTTTTACATCTCAAAGAGAATAATTTATAAAGTTTAAATTAAAGAAATATTTGTTTTCTGTGTGCCCACACCCTCACCACTCCATGTTTGAATGTTCCCTGCGTATTTAACACAGGAAACTGTCTTAACTATCTTCCATTTGTTAGGTAATGATTTTGTATCTGTAATGACAGCCTAGGTGACTTGTATCAAATATTGAGAACAGATATAAAGAGATATTTTAAAAAGAATAAAAGTTTAAACTATGAAGAATTATTGTAATTATGAATTTATACCCATATAGTTATATTACCTAAAATATATAACAGAAAATTAAAATAATTACAAGTAGAAAATAGAATAGTCTACAATTACACCAAAAAAACTTATCTATTTGAGTAAGTGATAAACAAGACAGACAAAGGAAATCAGAAATAGCAACTTTACAAGAATATAGATTTTCTGAAAATATATAGAATAGGATTTCAATAATGTGATTAAAATTGATTCTCTCTTGCTATGTATACATACATATATTCTTATTGATTACACAAAGGATATTTACAGAAACTAACAACATACTAGGCCATAATTGCAGTCTAAATAAAAATTGAAATCATAAAGTGTGTATAACTTTGCATAATGAAATTAATTTAGAAATTAATAATATGATAGTAAGTGGAAAATTTTCCTTACAGGTAGTTTAAAAATGAACAAACCACAAACATTTGAACTTGGTGATAATGAGAATATATCAGAATGTAGTAAATTCACCTGAAGTCATAGTTAAATAAATGTGCAGAATTTAAATTCACAAGATAGAAAATAAGAACGGTTAAGACAAATAAGAAAGACTGAAGCATCGAGTTTAGCAGGTTGGCAAATGAACAACAGTATAAACACAAAGAAAATTTAGGGAGAAAAAAATAAAGAAGAGAAAAGAGTAAGAGAAATAGGAAGAAGTGTATAAGAAAGCATCAATAAATCCGAGTTAGTTTTTGTGATATTTTTGTTTTACTGATAAACAAAATTAACAAATTCCCCAAGACTTATGAAGCAAAAAGATAAAGGAGACACGGAAAGCTAATATCCACAATGACCTAAAGACATCACTGCTTATCACACAGTTAATATCATTAGAGAGTATTAACGTTATAGCAAACAAAGTGAAGTGGGCAAACATCTGCTTTTGGTATAAGGGTCAGGATTTACCCTCTTACCTTAAACAACCAGAAAACCAGACAAAATCAAATAAACAAGATTTTTCACATCTGAAGAACAGATCACGGCAGACTATGATTCCTGACAGAAAGGAGACAAAGGAAGCGAATGGCATATTAGATTCCTGCCCATAAGTACTATAGTTTCTAGGATGGAGAGCAGCAAGAAGGAATTAAGACAGAATGTGTCACTAAATTGAGATGACAGAGATTGAATTTGACAAGATGGCTTGAGTTTGAGAGACTGAGTATATGGAGTAAGAATCTACACGATAGCTATCCAGAGAGGTGTGCTGTTCTCTTCATTCTTTGGCGGAGTACTGACTGCCACGTTTCAGAGAAGACTGCTCTAGAGGATGGGAGCGAATAACTTCTAGAGCACGTATTGGATTGGGAAGAACTCGTATTTGCAGTGTCCAGAGTAAAAACAAATAAACAGAAACAAAAGCTCCTAAACACAGATACGTACTCCATTTCCTAGAAAATAAGACCTAACATGATTTATTGGGATGCTTGTAATATAAGCTCTACCCTGAAAATGGGCCCTGTTCAGGTCATCAGTCAGAGGATGCATTTAGTATGTCCATTGCAACACACAACAGACACATTGAATTATAAAATAATAATTCTCCTGTATAATTAAATGTAAATCAATAATATTATGGACATTAATACTTAAAATAAGTGAATTATAATTAAATATTTGTAAATACCTTTCAATTATAATTAAATATTTGTAAATACTCAAGCAGGTGCCTTTGAATGAGAGCTAAATACTTATGTAAACAGACGAACTGGAAACTTATTGCCAAATGACCAACACGAGTACAGACAGACACAATGCACAAATAAAATGCACACTCGATAAGGAATAGACATGATTGTGTCTAATATGAATCTTTCATTCGTCTCAATTCAATATGTTGTGTGTTGTAACAGGTGTACTTAAAACATTCATGTGTAATAAAGAAACATTTTCTGAATTTTGGTGCCTGCAATTTTTTGTTGTTTTGTGTGGACCATCATTCTTAACTGTCATCATTTTTGTTGCCCCTCCTATCTCGTAAGTCTTCAGTTAACACTTGATTTAATAGATAGTGAAGCTGGCTTGTAAGAGGTCACAAAGTGAAGAACTCATGGGATAAAATCCCTGACAGCTGTGTTGCCTGTGCACGTGGGCAGGCATCATGGACAAGAAATGCTCATTTCAGGACAGCTCTATGAGCTGGACATGAGCAATTGAGACAAATGGTTCCATAGGAAATCGAGCTGCCAGAAATTCAGGCCAGAATTCTAGGTTTGGAGAGTTATGATGAAGTTCCAGAAAAAAATGACGTGACTGTATTTGAATAAATGTAGATTATTATACATGAATAAATGTACAATATCTTAGATGAAATAATAAGACATCCACTGGAAATAAGACCTATTGTGTCTTTTGTAACAAAAATTAATAAAAGACCCAGTCTCATTTTGGGGGAAACACGGTAGGGATTTGTGTAGCTCCTTAGAACGGCATTTCCTTAATAGGGCTAAAGTAATCCTAAACTGCCAACTACGCTAACTTTTAAAATATTTAATGAATTCTGAGTAATTAGCTGGATATAAGAAGGGATCTGCTATTATTTTTTTTAACAGTGTCATAATCCAGCACCTAACGAGGAAAATTTGACAATATTTTTAATCCAATAAAAAATTACCAAACATATAAAGAAATTGGCAAACATGATCCACAACCACGGGAAGACACAACCACTAAACCCGGACTCAGAGATTATAGCCAATGGGACTAGTTAAAGAGGGTATTAATACAGATAGATACTATATGCTCGGGAGCTACAGGAAAATCTGAATATAATTTGGTGAGGATTAGAGTATTTAAGAAATACTGAAATTAAAAAAACTATAATTGAAAAAAGCAACATATGACGAAAGCACACAAAATGGAAGCAGAGCATTATTAGACACTAAAGAAGGAAAGACTTGTTAGTATAAAAACACTAACAGAAACTAAACAAAATGAGGCATGTAGAAAAAGGACTGAGCAAAAGAGCAGAGCCTCAGTGACATCTGTCAGAACACGTGATACAACGTAGCTTCATCTGGAGTCCAAAGAAGAGAAGAGAGGTAGGAGTGCAAGGCAAAGATATATTTGAAACAACAATCTACAAATTCTCTATATTTGATAAAAACTAAACCCACATGAGCCAGATATGGTAGTGGACACCTGTAATCCCAGTTCTCAGAAGGCTGAGGCAGGAAGATTGTGGCAATTTCAAGGCCTGCCTGGGTTACATAGTGATTTCAAAGCCAACCTGCACTACACAGTGAGATCCTGTCTCAAACAGCAAAACAAACAAACTACACAGACACACAAATTATATTCCTATTGCTTCTCTAAAAAATTACTACAAACTTAAGTGGTTTCAAAAATGCAGTGGTACCTTGTTTTACGAACTTAATTCATTCCACGATTCTGGGGAAGACGGCTGTGGTCACGTTTGTCACCAAATACGGAGTTTGTGAACTGAAGCAAAATTTTGCTGAATGCGAATGCTTCTGTTCATGAACGGAACTGTTTTTAAACAGAGGTGTTCATGAACTGAGGCATTACCGTATATGACACTGTAATTCTGGGGGCCGGGAGTGTCTACAGGGGGTCTCGCTGTGTTGAAAGCAAGCTGCAGGCTCAGCTGGACCCCGTTATTCTTTCTTTCCCAGATTGCAGAGAGCTCTGGGTTGCAATGGCTACACAGAGCATTTTGCTCTGGACTCTCTCGTTGCACCCTTTCACTTGTGAATGCACTGAGCTCACCTGAGTGATCTAAAGTAACGCCCAACATCATGTAATTAGCATTTAATTCTGTCACCTAAATTTTTCTTTGCTATTCAGTATAACATACTTGCAGGTTTATGTACGGACACAAACACAATAAAGGACCACAGTTCTTCCTACAAACTTCATATCTGTATCAGGAACACATTTAACATAAAATACATATGAGAGGAAGGGTATAGAGGATTTTCAAAGCAGGCTTACAGTGGTCACCTGCAGAGTACAGGTGGAAGAATGCAATAAATAAAACCATATGAATGCACAGCGTAAGACAGCTATTGAAAATTCATTGTAAAATTTAAATCTTAAAAACATATATAAGAAAATTGACAAGCATTCTGTGTACAAAAACTATGATGAGGGCAAATTTATTTTTTCAGAGTGTTTGCAATCCCGATTATCATAAAAACATCTTTAAGGTATTAAAGTATAAACTGTCAACTTAAAATTTTATAACCTGGTATAGACGTTCTTGTTACAGTGTCTTTAAAAACAAACACAAAGCAAAGACCTTCGCAAAAAGTGACAGCTGAAGGACTTTATCAATAGCTGATCTGCACACAAAAATGTATTAAAAAAAAGTTCAAGGAGAAGGAAAATTATACAATATAGAATTTCGAATCTATATGAAAGCATGTTGCGAACAAGAAATTGCTGTATAAGAAACACTTTCTCACTTTAGAAAGCTTTTTAAAATAATATCTTAATGGACAAAATGATAGTAGTATATGTCGGGGCTATAGCATAAGTAGAAATAAAATATGTGAAGATGAGAGCAAACAAGGAAAATAAATTGGAAGTGTATCGTAAAAATTTGTTGTTATCCATGAATTGTTCTAAGCACTAGTTGAAGGGCTGCCCTTAGTGTACCTGAGAGGAACCTCAAAAATAAAAGGGAGCTCTAATATATAAGGCAATAATGGTGATAAAGTGAAGTGATAAAAAATAATACCAAAAACGTGGAATAAGAGGAAATATGAAAAGCACACGGACAGACCAAAAACAAACAACAAGGTGATATATTTGAATGCAATCAAAAGTCAGGGAGATTTGAACACAATTAATTAAATGTCAGAATTTGTCAGTCTGGATAAAAAACAATAACCAACTCAATCCTGTCTCTAAGAACACACTTTATGTATATATATGTAGATAGCTTAACAAGGGAAAGAATGAAAGAAAGTAGACACCTAAAAGTCTAATCACAGAAGTTGGAGTGGCTGTATTAACACTGGCCAAAGAACACTTCAGAAAAGAGATGTGCTATTACCAGGGTTAACAAGAGGCTCTTCACCATGATAAAGGGGGACATTCATCAAGAGAAGAGAGACGATCCAAATGTGTATTAGCACCCAGAGCATTAGAATGCACAAAAGCAAATACTGATCAAACTGAAATATGCATTTCTAGCTGGAGCTCTCAACACTTCTCTTTTAATAATTAGTAGACCAAGTAAATGAAAAATCAATAAAAATACAGAATAACTAAATAGCCCTAATTACCAGCTTGGCCTAAGTGATACCTGCAGGGCACTCTATAGCTGCAGCAGAATACGCATTCACTGCAAGGCACTGAGAACAGTCACCAGGGGAGACCAGACATTACACCACTACCATATATTAGTTTTAGTAAATTTGAGAGGATTGAAATCATGAGAAACTTGGTAGTTTTTTGACTACTATATAATTAAAGTAAAAATAACATAAAAATGTCACATTCCAGTATTTGGAAATTAAGCAGTGCTTTTCCAAATAACTGAGGTCAAAGAACAAAAGACAAGGGAAATTAGAAAAAATATTGAACACAATGAAAGCATAAACACATTTCAAAATTTCTGGGATATAAAGCAGTGTTAAAAAGTAATATCATAGAATTACAGTCTTATATCAGAAAAAATGGAAATATTGCAGATTAATGACTTAGTTTAGACATTAAAAATTAGAAAAAGGGAACTTAAAGTAAGTAGATGAAATGGAAAAATTATTTGAAATATACATTAAATAGTATATATCACCATATATATGCATATATACATAAATTTTAATAAAATTTATAAAAATAGTAAATGTTAATAGTCCTATCATGTTTATAAATATTAGTATCCTAATGTCAAACTTTCTCATGAAGAAAGGACAGGAAAAATGGCTTCACCAGCGAATTCGGTCACCAGTGAATTCTTCTGGAGAAGAGCCAAGAAGGAGTATTTCTTAACTCCTTCCTCAAGCCACATTCAATATTGATCTGAAAACCTGACAAAGATATTAAAAAAAAGAAAGAAAAATACAGCTACTCTTGTTTATAAGTGTAGGTATAAAATAGCAAATAACATGATCAAAATATGTCCCACAATGGGTATAATGGAAAATGTAACACAACCAAACTCTTTTTCCATTAATGAAAAGTTGTCTTAACACTAAAAAAAAACAACCTCTAAAATTAAGCACATTAGCAGAACAAAGGAACAGATTTCATAATTATCTGGGTAGAAATAGCAAAATAATTTCATAAAGTGTATACCATTTATGATAAAATACACTCGAGAACTAAGAATTGAAGAGACATTTCTTAATCTGATATGTATAAAAAATAACCCATAACTGACATTATAATAGCAAAATATTACATTTCCAATTGAGTTCATGAAAATATATAAAAAGGTCAACTTTGACAACATCTACTAAACATTTTATTAGCAATAATATCCTGTGCAACAGGAAAAAAAGCAAGAGAAAAAATAAAATATTAAGGATTTTGAAGTAAGAAATGAAGTTATCAGTATTTACTTGACCATAGATGCAGAAAATCCAAAAGAGTTACAGATAAGTAAAAGTTTAACAGGTTTCCTGGATGCAGATTTAAGAATTTTAAATAAGCTATATTTTCTACACCAGGAATGAATAAAATGAAGTCTGAAAATTATAGGATTTAGAATAAACCAAATATTCAATATGCAAGGATAATTCTAAGAAAAATAATATAAGGCCTCTATAGAAAACTATAAAACATTATAGAGAATTTAAAGACCTATATAAAGTGTTTACAATGCTTATATATGAAAAGACTCTATATTGAATCAGTTGCATTTATTTACTTTTAATCTATACACTCAATGCAATCTCAAATAATATCCCATTTAATACCTATTTCATAGAAAATAAATTTAAATATTCACAAAGAAATACAAATGGCCAAATATAGCCTAATCATTCTTAAAATGGATTAACAACAAGATAGAGGGATGTACTGTATGTATCAAAACATTCTCAATCTGTGTCATTTAAAACAATAATATTATCTCATGAATATAAAAGAATGACAGGCATAGTTTGGAGGATCTACAAACAGAATTATACTATATTAAGCTATTGATTTACAAAAATCTATTTCTTTATAGCCACGTTGAAAAAAAATTGTCTTTTCCAAAATAGGCTAGCGTCATTTGGAGATCCATATTTTATAAAGAGAATTGGCCCTTTTTTGTACCATACATAAAAAGTATGTTCAGGTGGATTATAGGTCTAATTATGGGCATTAAAGAATAAATATGTCAGAGTATGTTCTTAATCTTGTGGGTCTCAGAATAGGACCCTAGTTTAACACAATTCTTTTCTTTATAATGTTTTATATTTTACTTAATTGACTTAAAATTATTCAGAGTAATGCTAATGGGTTTCCTGAGATTCCCAAAGGGATCTGTGAAACAAAAACCTTTAGGAATTTCTATAAGTTAACCTAAGAAGATATTCCTGATATGAGAGGTGGAAAACAAATTCTTAAGCAGAAAACATTAAATCAAAACTAATTAATTCAATATATTACAATTGAGAACGCTTTGGCAAAAAGCACAATTAAGAGGGTAAAAGTGCAGGCCAAAGATTGGATTCCTCACTGCAAAGAGCACTTGTTCTTGATACATAGCGTGTTCTTTAAAAAATCATATCAAGAAGATAATTCAATAGAAAATTGGGCAATAATATGAACAGATATTTTATATAACATCCAAGATTCATTAATTATCACATTAATACAGATCAAAACAAAAATGAAGCATTGCTACACACATGTCATAATCAGCAAAGATTAAAAAAATCATAATGCAAAGTTTTTTGTTTCTGTTGTTGTTGTTTGGGGGGTCCTGGGGCTCAAACTGAGAGGCTTGCACTTGCTAGGGAAGTTCACTACCACTGAGCCAAATCCCCAACCCCCGATACCAAGTTTTGACTACAGTGTTAAGCAACAGAAATCGTCAATCACTACTGATAGGTAAATTATTACAACCTTTAAAACCATTTGGTATTGTTCAACAGGCTTTAGAAATTGTTTGACATAATTTTAAGTTCAACATATGCATGTCTCATATCTAACACAAGTATCCCAAAAGAGATGTATACAACTGTTTATGATAACAATACTAATAATAGCCTAAAATTCAAATATTGGTCAATAGTCAAATAAATAAAGTAAATGAAATTTAATGTGAATGATGGAATTGCTGCTATGTAGATACTTTGCATGAATCACACAAACACACAAAATAATGTACACTACATAAGGTCATTCTCAAAAAATTTAAAAACAGGGTTAATCTACATCATTCCTGGGTAATTGTTACCTTGAAAGTAGGGAGCAGATAATTAGAGAATGACTCAGTGGAGATTTTTGGATGCTGATAATAATTTATTTCTTGATTTTGTGATGCTTGCAATATGTTTGTTCTCTTTGGCATGAATCACTGAGGTATAATACTTCAGTTTGTGTTTTTCTGTATATGCATCACACTTTAAGTGTTTTAAAAAGTACTAAGAAGCCAATTGCAAACCCAATAGATAAAGATGGGGGATCTCAACCAGGGAGATTTATTACAAATACTAGGCTGTTGAGTACCTCTCCTTAATTGGGGAAAGCCCAGATGCCAATAGGTGAAAGACCTGTTTTGGAAGGAAATGCATGAAGAGGAATTTAGAACTATTGCCAAAAGCCACAGGTGCATGGGCAGGAGTGGTGACCTCTAGAATTGGCCCGCTACAAATTATATGGAGTGGAAACATTCACTTTGCTTCACTCTAAGCGAAGGGATTGGGTTAAAGAAAAAACCACGCAAGAGGAAAGTAGGAAATGCGGCGCTACACTCCAGGACTGTCCTAGAGATGTTCTGAGGGAGAAGAGAAGAAATAAATTGAGTCTAAAATAAAATCCCTCCATCTATTACTTTTAAAATACAATCATCCCAAAGGGTATATTAATGTGGCTCTAATCCACTCCTAATTTAAATAAGTATTTATAACGTTAAAAAATCTTTCAACAAACAGAAAACTATCTTTCTAAAACTTATTTTTATCACAAAGTACATTTTCCTTGTTTTTCCCACATAAACACAAATGTCAATGCTTTTCCTGTCCCCTCCAGGACTGAGAACTGCAGTCGGGACCTTTGCACACTAGGTGAGCGTCCTACTGCTGAGCTATATCTTCCACCAGTCGATGCATCTATTTGGCACATAGTCTGAAATTTATCAGGATATTTCAGTTCACTTAAATTATTTATTGGAATATATTTAAATTTTGCTCTGAGTGATAAGAAAAGTGGCAAGTTTTATACTTCATTGCTATACATTATAGTACATTACATATACTATCATATATGTACTCAGCTATTGTAACGTAGGGCAATTTCAGGGATGTTAAAATATGAAAACAAGCAATGACTAAAGATTGAGGAAAAATTATTATACTTGGAAGAGGAGACACACTCAGAGACTTACCCGTGATTGACATTTTTGTTGGAAATGGTGACTGATAAAAATTTCCCTAATCCTAGTAGGCTGTGGTGTGGGAAGAATGAGACACAGTAGTAAAGGAAATATGAGGTTTTCATCTTTACCATATCGCACACACCTGGGAATTGTTGGCTGCATTTCTCCAGGGTGTGAACGACCACCATTCAATGTTAAGAGCACAAACTAAAGAAATGTCATCCATATTAACATCTACAATATGCTCGATATCGTTGCATCTTCTTATGTGGTCTTTTTTCCATCTTTCTGAGTTCCTAGAATTGTTATCTTCCTATATTTTATGTTTATTATTCCCTCGTCTTCAAAAATAATTTTTATCACACATTTGCTTAAATAATGTATTATTGTAGCTTATCTTACTTTTGAGTTTTATGGAAAGAGTATGAAATCACACATTTTACAGAGTTTTCTGTGACATAATTTTTTTTTTTTTTTTTTTGTGGTGCCGGAGATCGAACTCAGGCCCTTGTGCTTGCAAGGCAAGCACTCTAATCACTGAGCTAAATCCCCAGCCCCCTGTGACATAATTTTTAATACATTTTCCCCTGATATTCTTGTAGGCTATTACATATACTATAGTCTATTATTATATAAAATTACATTAGATGCATATGCTCTCGTTTATCTCCTCTGTTGATGAATTTTTGAGTTGTTTCCCTTTTTCTTATTATAAAGTACTGTTAGGAACATACACAATTTGAGGAACATACCAAAATGTTTCTTTCAGGTACACATCTAGTCTCCTGAAAGCGGTTGCCAGCAGTGAAATAAACTATTGGCCACAGCAGAAAGTTCATAAAATGCAGACGTAGAACTCTCCTATGAAATCTTCAGACAATGATACTTGAAGGGGCAAGAAGTTAATGTGGTAGATTATTCCATTGTGGAAAACAATATGATGGTTTCTTAAGAAGTTAAACTTATATTAACATACGATCTAGCAGTTCCACTAGTGAGTGTATATACCGAGAACATATAGCAGTGACTCAAACTAAATATAGTACACCACTTTCATTATAGTATTATTCAAAATAACCAAAAAAAAAGTGGAAAAACTCAAGTGTCCATCAATAGGAACTGACAAACAAAATATGGCATATTAGTATAGGAATGCTTTTGAAAAAAACTGTAAAAGGAGGATTTCTGACTAATTGAACTACACGGTAGCAACTTAAAGACACAGTAAGTGAAATAAGATGGGCACAAAGGGACAAGTATTATATGATTCCATTAATATGAGATAACTTGAGTAGTCAAATTCATAGAGACAAATAGAGCAGCATTTGTCAGAGCCTGAGGCCAGGGCAGAGTGGGGAGTTATGGTCTACTGTTTATGGGTTCAGCTTGGAAAGATGAAAACTTTTGTGGAGTGGATGATGGCGATGTTTGCAAAACAATGTACATATACTTTTTGTTATTGAGCTTTACGCCTGATCTGCATTTAAATAATAAATTTAATGTTATGTCTATTTTATGACAATAAATATAAATAAATATATATAAATATAATGGTATATATACAATGGAATATATATATATTCAATACATGCCATACTTTCTTATAAGAAACTGAGTAGACAACATTTCTACTTACATTTGTATTTTTCATGTACTTGTTTTGCCAGATATCCCAAAAGAATAATTCCATAGTGAATAAGTTATGTTGTTTATATCAGATAATACAACTTCGAAGAAGGCAGAACCAATTATTTCCTTGTAAGCATATTGTAAGGTTTGATACTGGAAATGCTAGAAATTCTTTTTTTAATGTTTGCATTGAGCACTTGCATTTTGAAATAGGAATTCTTATTATCATTAAGTATTATTTTTTCCAAGTAGAATATAATTTGGGGAATTTTGTCACTAGTTCACTGCACTCAGCATCTCATTAGATAATTTCTTTGTCATCAATGTATTTGTAACACTTCCTAGTCAGTTTTATTCATAAATTTTATTAAGAACTTATTTCTATTTCCACACCATGAATAAAATTGTTAAATGAAGCTAACCTAAACAAAGGACTCCTTGGCAGCTCATGATATACCAAACCTAATCTGAAAATGAAACAATTTTTCATTTCTCTATTTTCATCCATTTGTGTCCAATCCATTTGATTGTACTTTATGTAGAGCAATTAGAATTAATTTTGTTAATTATGTTTCACAATTTTGTAATCTCCTATCTCATTTAATGCAATAATTTTTCCAGAAAAAGATTCTGGAAGATAACAGTTCTGGAGGAGAGAAAAGGATTAGTTTTGGAAAGGTCATTGTGTTTCATTGTTAACTAAAATCATCATGGATGGGGAAAACCACGAAGGAGTCGAGACATCTTACACAGACATCTGACTTTTCCAGGTCACATATCAAGATATCACATTTTAATTATATTTGAAAAATGTGCCTTTTTCTTCTAGATTGTAGTCTGTTATACAAAGGACGTTAAATTTATTGCAATTATTACTTTTAGGATGTGTACATTTTAAGAATCACTTTAAAGTTTATTCTACGTATTTTCTACTGATTTAAGTTGTACTTCTGTTTTCTTTTTATTGCCCATTTCCTCTCTTGATAAACATCCTTGTGGTGCCATTACACCATCTTTAGCGTCTAAAAAGCAGCAGGTTCTCGAAGTTTTTTATTAGGGAGTGAAATAGCTATAATATGCATAAATTATGGTAAGTTTTACACCCAACTGTAAGGTTTAACTGAAGAACACACGAAAAATGATTCACAGACTCCATCAGTCTCCACTACGGTTAATCTCAGGTCCACTAGTCAGTATCTCAATTTAAAAGATATTGACCAGTGACAGTGAACAGTAAACTGGGCTTATATTTGATCATTTCTGCTGACTATAAGTCTATAAATATGTGTGTACAAATTTTTATGCTCATAATTTGTCTTTTATTTTGAATAAATAGCTAAGAATGAAATTGTTGGGTCACTTGGCATTGTACATTTAAATTTATAAGAAACTGGAAAATGGATTTTTAGAACTGCTATATAATATTTTTTATCACAATCAGTATAATACAAAAGTTCCAATTGTTCTGCATCCTGGAAGTGCATGGCGTTTTCAGTGTTTTGTTTTAGTTAATAAGTATATTACGATACCTTAAACAGTTTAATTTGCATTTCAAAGTGACTGAAGATTTGGGCATCTTTGCATGTGACTATGTCCCACCAATGTCTCTTCTTCAGTGAAGTGTCCAACTCTTTTGTCAATTTAAAAAATTGCATTGTTATTATTATTGGTTATGAGAATACTTTATATATTCTGGATGCAAGATATTTTCTAAATGTGTTTCTGTAAATATTTTCTTCTAGTTTGTACTTTTCATTTTCATTTCTTAATAGTGTCTTCTGAAGAGTGGAAATTTTCATATATTCAGTTTTTAAATTTCATGGCTTATGATTTTTCTGTCCTATCTAAAATATCTTTGCTTAATTCTGGATCAGAAGATTTTCTTCTGTATTTCCTTTGTAAAGTTCTGAGTTTCACATTAAAATTTATTTTCCACTTTGAATTAATTGGTAAATATCATTTGAAGATGTAAGAATTTTTAAAATGTGTGTCTAAATTTTTCAGTACCCGTTTGAAAAAACATATATTTATTCATTAAATTACTTTGTCAACTTTGTTCAAAAATCTATAGATATGTATGAATTTATGTCTGTACTCTTTTCCGTTTTATTTTTCTATATTCCAGTACTTTATAATTTTATAGTAAGTTTAGAAATCAGGTAGTATAGTTCCTCCTATATTCTTCCAAAATTGATTATTTTGTTCTAGATTCTTTGTTTTTCAATCTGCATTTTAGAATCAACATTTTTGATTTCTACCAAAACAAAAATCCTGCTTGGAATTTTGATTGGGATTGCATTAAACCTACGGATCAAATCAGAGATTTGAAATATTAAGAGTCCTGACTTCTGATCCATGAATATGGTATGTCTCTCCACTAAAGGCTATGATTTCTTTACTTCATATTTTATAGTTTTCACTCTACAAATCATGTACCTCGTTTATCAGATTTGTCAGCATATTATTTGACTAAGTTCCTTGGTATATTTTTGATACCATCACATTTATATTTATGATATTAATTTAAATATAAAGATGTCATTGATTATATTATCCAATATTTACTTATTTATCTTATTGTAACGTCTCTTTTCCCCTAGTTTTGGCCTTGTTCTGAAGTTTATTTTTTCTGATGTTAATGTTAGCATTCAGAATGATAAATTAGTGCATCTATTTTTAGTCTTTTTACTTCTAACTTACTCTTGTCTTTATATGTAAAGTGACATTCTTGTGAACAACATGTAGTGGGGTGTTTCTTTATTATCCAGTGCTGACCATTTCTGCCCATTAATTGAGATCATTAGGCTATTTATACTTGTCAAAATATAGGGGATTTATTGGCCCCCATTCGAATTGTGGCTGTCATTCTCCTGTATTATGCCACAAATGAGGATGGTTTTGTACCTTGTCTCTCCTCTGAGGAGCTTGTCTCTTTGGGTAATTCAAGTTTCTTGGATGCTTTGGCACATCAATTCTCTGATGAAATAAAAACAGCGAAGATTTTGTAGTTTCTTGCTTTTTTGATAGTGTGAGAGTTGCACTTTTTGGTGGATTTCTGTGTCCTAAGCAGTAGATTCTGTAGAAACATAAATGGCTGTGTTTTGGGTTAAAAGTTGTTAAGAGTTGAAAGGGAACTGATAAAAATAATGACTGCAACTATAATGAGGATGATACTAACAACACTGATAAAACAGTTAAGCATGTTACAGTCAGAAACTTCAGGTATTTACAGATGTTTTACTCCTCTACAAATAGAAATTTGCTTTAAAAATATGTTTCCATTTCCACTTTTATACAGGAAAGCATACATTTAACCATTACTCAAACTCAGTCTCTATGCAATTTTAACTTTTTTTCAAGGAAAGGAGGATGCAGTGAAATCAAATTCTTTACCTCCATTCCCTAGAGTGGTGTCTTTTTATGTGACGATAGCTTCATTAGAACAGGGAATGTCTGGTTCATGGCCACCCTCTGGTGTTTCATGTGACCATAATAACCTTTGCTTCAACAGGCTCTTTTGTCTCAGGTGGACTAAAGTGCTGAGTTTCACAGTACTGTTATGGCCCTCAGCCATCAAAAGTAAGTGTTCTTACTTTTCTTCCTCCTTACCCAGATCCCTGCAGCCTAGAGTCCTTAAGGTTGTCATACATTCCCACCCAGTATTTTTGCGGAAGGAAACTGGGGTGTGGCTCAAGTCTTGCTAATTTTTGCTCTGGCACCCCAGGGGAGATGGGAAGCCATAAGGTAATTGGGATGTCTCCTCTGAGCATTTCACAGGATACCAGATGTGTGTTATTTCTGCAGCAAACTAAATTATTGAGATTTCTATTTCCCTCTGAATAACCCATCATAACCAAGACAAGAAAGCCAGATCTTGGAACCCTCTAAGGACATCTGGTATGGTTTGTAAAACTCTTCTTTCCTACCAATTTTCTCCCTTTTCAGCATATCTTATTAACTATATGTTTCCTTTTGGAAAGAACACTAGCTTTTACATTATTATGCATTCTTACTCTAATGTGTCTACGTATATATATACAATTTTATGCTTGTCGAAATCTATGGAATTTAAAGTAACTCAAGAACCTTTTTTTCCAAGACTATATGTTTAAACATTCCCTTGCTCAATAGATATGCTTAGGGTGTATCTGCTTTCTCCCTGACAAGATTGTTATTCTTTTAAACTATTTAAATAAGGAGAGTGGAATAGCGGAATAGATCCATGGCAGCTCAAGAATGTGGTTAGAGGAAAATTTTAGTTTATATCACAAATACTGAGTATCATTCCTCCTGATAATTTCTATTCAAACCCTGTGCCTTGTGTCTTAAAGGGAGTATTTCATTTCACTTTTACAAGACTCGTGATGCAATTTATATTATTTTAGGAACAGAATTAAATAGCTTATCTAGGGGACAAGTACACCAACTCTTTTATTTTATAGATAAGAATACTGAAATTAGGAAGCAAGCTTAATTAGAATATGAATATGATTTTGGTCAACAAAAGAACCAGGACTAGAACCCAATATTCCAGAGGCTTTCTCTGCTCCATATTAAAAACAAACAAACAAACAAACAAACAAACAAACAAAACAACAAAAAAAAGGTGTCAGGTAGATTTATTTTAATTTTAATTTGAATGAAACTGTTAACCTCTTGGAGATAGGTATATAATTCAAGGTGATTTTCACAAATTAGTTATGTGATCGCTGAAAGATAGAAATAAGTGCCAGGTAGTAAATAATGTGATAAAAATAAATTATACATATGGGAAATAAATTGCTAGGCATTATTACTTTGACTAAGTGCTTAAAATGATTCAGTGAGAGTACTTCTACTCAAATAACTCACTTGGCTCTAGGATGTATTAACAGTAAAATAACAAGAAATATTTAGAATGCAGCTCTCCCAAAACACTCAATCTTTGCTTGAACACATTTTCCACTTTTCAATGGCTCATATTATAGCAGGGGTGATAAGAGAATGAGGTTGGCTCCTAAAACAAAATGATAGAATTTTAAGTTTTTATTTTATAATATTTGAAGCATAGAAAAGAACACATGCAAAAACAGATGCATGTTAGGATGTAGAACATTAACACGAACAAATGTGAGTCCAGCTTAAGAGCTAGAACATCTGTAGGATGCACGCTGGCTGATTTTTGTTTGACCTCAGGGGCCCAACTACAACCCCATTCAGCTAGAAGAAGCCAGCCTGGTTTCCCAACAGAAGTTGGATATTTTTTCTCAGAGGGGGGAATATAGGGACAGGGGTCCTCATAGGTAGGGAAAAGGTAGGGTAAAGGCCTCGTTAGATGTTATTAAAAATTAATAGACAATTTTGACCTCTATAGCCAGACTCTAAAAGCCAGACAGCTATAATCAGATAGTTAGAAACATAAAAGCAGCTAGATTCCAACAAGCCAAAGAGACTGGTTCTGGGAAGGCCCCAGGTAATCTGATTAGCATAAAGAAAATAAACTCTCCCTTTTGATTCTTACATCTGCATTACCTGGTCCTAAGCCATCCAACCATAATCTTGCCCTCTGCCAAAACACAAAGGTCACAGGGCTGAAGGAAATCGAGGCAGAGGTGATTAACAAGCCCAAGAGCCAATCAGATTCCAAGGGGAGAGCAGAAAGACGAAAGAACCTCAATAAAAAGGGGCTACAACTAAGGGCCCACCATTATTTCACTTTCGAATGCTCCCTACTCATGGAGTAGCTATCTATCATCTCCCTCCCCCCCTTTTTACCACTTTTAAATAAATTGTCTTGTAAATTAAAAAAAACAAAACAAAAAAAACCAAACTAGAACATCACCAACAAGGTTATTTGTGCCTGTGTTCTGTTTCTGTCCTTCCTTCAGGTGAAACTTCTATCCCAGATTTTATGGTTATCATTCTTTTGTCTTATTAAATATCTTTAACATATGTAAGTTTACTAAATGATAAAGTGTTTATTTTTGCTTGCTTTTGAGCTTTGTAAAAATCATATTCTATATATAATTTTGAGACGTTTAAAAGAAAACTTAACAAATATTTTAATTTATTCATAATGGTTTATGTAGACACAGGTTGTGATCAAAAGATATGGTGAATATTTAAATTTTAAAAATGTATTGCAATAAAAGCCACATTAGCACTAATCTCTTTTAAAATACTTCTCCTGGCTGTGATCACACTTGTCCTATAGTTTTTACCATTTTCAGAATCAGTTCTAGAAATGCTCTTTAGCGAATGTCTTTAGGAGTGGGGATCAAAAATACAGTGAATGCTGTTGCTGAGTTCCATCCAGTGGAAAAGCAGGCTCATAAAAACACTATGGCGCGTCCTCATGCATCTTATCCGCTGACCCTGGTACAATGCGACGTTTGGCTCTTCTGTAGCATCAAAGTGATCATAAACGGCAAATGTTTTGAATCCATTTAGGACATCAAGGCAGCCATGACAACACAACTAAAGACACGAAAATGTACTTCCAAATCTGCTTCAGGAAGTGGAAAGAATGATGAGATAAGTGTTCAAAGCGAGTGGGAGTATTTTGCAGGGGATTAATGGAAATACGTCTTTCAGTGTGTAAATATTTAAGCACTCACTCTAATTTTGATCGCAACTTGTATAATTCTTAAATTTTGATGATTGTATAATATTCTAATATCGGGACATAGCCCATTTTTTCATCTCTTCTCCTATGGATAAACATTTGACATGTTCCCAGATTTTCTAATATTAACATTTTTGTACATATATTCAAATGTACATATATAAAATTTCTTAGAGCGCGAATCCTGGATTGGAGGTTTTAGGAATGTTGAACTTTATAAGATAAACTTAGAATTCCACTATTAGAAATTCGATCTATTCACATTCTTTATGAGCCTTCGGTTATGAATTTGAATTTTGACTCATTTGTTTGTATCTTCCTTTGTTTAACGTCTCTTACATCCTGTCTAAGAGAAACTTTCCAGTCCTAAGCCATGGGAAAGTGTGATGCCATAATTTCTTCTGTAATTTTAACTTTTTTGCTTTTTGTTTATTTACTTTTCTCATTGCTGAGACAAAATACCTGACACTCAAAGTTAAAGGACAAAAGGTTTATTTGGCTCACAGCTTGTAGAGGTTTTAGTCCTCAATCAGCTGTTTCCAAGGAGAAGCTCTGTTGTGGCTGGTTCTCCTGAGGGGGACTCAGCTGCTCTCATTGCAGAAGGAGTTCGGGGCCTTGCTGTCATCAAGGACGGCTGCTGTTCACTTCAGGGGAGCTCTGGTCTTCATCTCTGCTGTGAGCAACATGTCCTGGCTCTGGCGTAGATTTTCTCAGCCTTTTAGTGTAGACATGGATGTACACGGGGCATTGTTGTGGGCTCCCAGCCCTTGATTGTATCTTTCAGGTCTCCAGTGCACAGATGGATATTCTACACTTTTCCTCCATTTAGCTCATGTGTATGAATGTTGTAATTTATGGATGTCTTAGTTACTTTTCTCATTGCTGAGATACCTTTTATATTTAAATTTTAGTCCACTGTAAATTTACTTTTATGTATGATGTGAAGCAGTAAACTTATTTGTTTTCTCATGAATAATCTATTGTTCAGGCTCATTTTTTTCCCCTAATGTGCAGTGACCTTTCATATATATCAATTTCTCTTATATTTGTGAGTCTGTTTCTGGAATTTACAAACTGTATCAAGTAGTGTAATGTTCTGTTACTCCACCGATAATATTAGATCATAATATTATGGTTGTATAATAAGTTTTGATATCTGAGAGGATAAGACCTTCTCTACCTTATTCTTCAAGTGTCTTCACATTATCCTTCTACATGAATTTTGAAACAGTTGCCCAGTTCCTTGAAAAAAATCCATTTCGGTTTTAATTAAAATTGATTTAAAGCCATGCACCTTGGGAAAAATTGGTATCTTAAAATATTGTCCATGCATAATGTATCTCTTCAGGTATTCTGAAGTGATTTTCATAAATATCATATCTTTTTCTACTGGATAAGTTACGTATATTTTTTGTTATTCATTCACATGTTTTCATATTCCTTATTTTATTTAAAACTGTATATTGTAAGTTTATATTTGGCTATGTAAACATAATTTTTATATGTTGATCTTATGTCCAGACAACTTATTAAACTCTCAAAGTATTCCTTTGTCCTTTAAAGAAATAATTTGAATATTTCCATTGTTTGCATGTGTGGTAGACTGATATGGTCAACTTGAGCAGGAACACCCCGCTGAACTGAGTTGGTGTGGTTTTCAGCATAGAAGGTGGACCTTTCGGCATAGAAATAACCATGCTAACAGCATAAAGAATGGGAGCAGAAGATAGTTGGCAGGCTGTTTCCGAGGAGAAGCTCTGTTGTGGCTGGTTCTCCTGAGGGGGACTCAGCTGTTCCCATTGCAGAAGGAGCTTGGGGCCTTGCTGTCATTGAGGATGGCTGCTGTTGCTTTGGGGGAGCTCTGGTCTTCATCTCTGCTGCAAGCATCGTCCTGGTTCCAGTGAAGACTTTTTGATATTGTGCAGATGCGGATGTACATGGGACTGTGCTGTGGACTTTCAGGCCTTGATTGGATCTTTTGTGTTTCCTGTGTATAGATAGACATTCAGCACTCTTCCTGCTTTTGGCTTATGGGTGAACGTTTTAATTTGTAAATGTCCTGTACTAAATCTGCTCTCTTGAAAACCATTGGCTCCAGAAAAGTAACTAATACAGGATATAATGTTCTGCAATATTATTTAGGTCAGTTGGTTGAGAGTCTTGTTCAAATCTTACATACCCTTACTGACTTTCTGTCTACTTGTTCTATTAGCTGTTGGGAGAAAAGCTATAAAATCTCTTACTTCAACAAGGGACTTGCCTATTTCTCTTCGTAGTTACATCAATTTTTACTTCAGGTCATGAAGTTCTGTTATTAGATGGGCAAAGTTTTATAACTATGTTCTCTTGATGAATTTATGCCATCTCCATTATTAAATGGCCTGTGTTATCTCTGATAATATCTTTGAAACCTACTTTGTCTGGTACTAATATAGTCACCATATCTTCCTTTGGGTTAATATTGTCAAAATACATCTTTCTCATTCTTTAGCTTTTAATTTATTTATTTAACATGCCTAAAATGAATCTCTTGCAATCAGCCAAGTTGGAGTCTGTCAAAATCCAGTATAAAAGTTTGTATAATAATTGAGGCATTTAAACCACTTATATTCAGTGTTTTATTATTTAATCGTCAGATTTAAATTTGAGATCTTATTTACGTGTTTTCTGTCACATTTATTCTTTTCCTCTGTTTTCTCCTTTTTTGCCTTTTTTTTAATATAGTAGGTTTTAGTTTTTAATGATTACATTTGATCTCTGGTGTTTGCTAAGTCACTCCAAAGTATGCTGCTTGTATTTTGAGTGGGACTGTATTGAATCTGTATAATAGTTTTGGGAGTGTGGCCATTTCGACAATATTGAATCTGTCTATTCAGGAGTGGGAGACATCTTTCCATTTTCTGATACTCCCTTCACCCTCCTTTTTTAGAGTACTATAGTTTTCTTTGTATAGATCTTTCACTTCCTTAGGTTAATTCCTAGGCATTTCATTTTTCTTGAAGCTACTATGAATGACATGAATGTCATAATTTCTTTCACATCCTATTCATTATTGGTATATAGAAAAGCCAATGATTTTTGGGTGTTGATCTTGAATCTTGTTACACTGCTGAAGTTTATTACTAATTCTAAGAGTTCTTTGGGTCTTCTATGGAGAGTATCATGTCATCTGCAAATACTGGAAATTTGAGTTCTTCCTTTCCTATATGTATCCTTTTTATTTATTTCCCTTATCTAATTGCTCTGGCTATGTTTTAAGTACTCTGTTGAATAGAAGAGCTATTAGTGGATATCTTTGTCTTGTTCCTGATTTTATGGGAGATGCTTTTAGTTTTTTTCCTACTTAGTATGATGCTGGCTATTTTTCATATATAGTTTTTATCATATTCAGGTATGATCCTTCTATAACTGTTTTCTTCACAGTTTTTTTTTTTTATAAAGTGGTGTTGAATTTTGTTGAAAGCCTTTTATGCATCTGTTGATATGATCATGTGGTTTTTGACCTTATTTCTGTTTATGTGATTACACTTATTGACTTACATACGTTGAACCATCCTTGCATCTCTGGGATGAAACCTACTTGATCATGATGTACGAGATTTTTGATAATATGTTGCGTTCTACTTGCTAATATCTTGTTGACAATTTTTTGCATCTGTGTTCATTAAGGAAATTGGCTTATAGCTTTCTTTTTTATCTGGTTTTGGGATCAGGGTGATACTGGATTCAATAAATGAGTTTGGAAGCACTCCATCTCTTTCAATTTCTTTGAAGAGCTTGAAAAGTATTGGTGATATAGCATCATTAAAGATTTTGTAGAATTTAGCAGCATATCTATCAAACCCTGGCCTTTTTTAGTTGGTAGAGTCTTTATTGCTGTTTCAATTTCATTGCTTGCTTTTGGGTTGTTAGGCATACTTATATCTTCTTGTGTTAGTTTTGGTAGTTTCTGTGTGTGTTGAAATCTGTCCATTTCTTCGAAATTTGCTAATTTGTTGGAATATAATTTTTTGAAGTAATTACTATCTTCTGGATTCCCACAGTGTCTGTTGTGATTTCACCCTTTTCATTTCTAATTGCGTTAAGGAGAATCTTTTTTCTCTTTCTCTTGGTAAGTCTGGCTAGGAACTTTTCTATTTTATTTATTCTTTCAAAGAACCGGCTCTTCGACTTACTGAGTTTTTACTTTTTTAGTCTCAATTTCATTGATTTCTGCTCTCATCTTTATAATTTCCCTCCTTAATTTTGGTTCGGGGCTTGTTTGTTGTTGTTTCACAAGTATTTTGAGAATTCTCATATGGGTTGTCCATTTGCGCTTTCTCTGTTTTTCTAATGTGAGCGTTGATAACAATAAATTTTCCTCTTAGAACTGCTTTCATAGTATTCCAGAGGTTTTGTCATGTTGTGCTGTCATTGTTATTAACTTCCAAAAATTTTTAAATTTCTTCTTCGATTTCTTCTGTGACCCACGGGTTGTTTAAGATTGTATTGTTAATTTTCTAAGAACTTTTCCCTTTTCCAAAATTTCTTCTGTCATTGATTTCTATTTTCATTGCATAGTGTTCTGATAGTACACTTGGGGAAATGCCTACTCTTTTATATTTACTTAAGAAGGCTTTGTGGACTAGTATGTGATCTATTTTGGAATAATTACCATGTGCTATTGAAAAGAATGTATACTCTGTTATAGAGGGGTGGAACACTCTGCATATATCCGTTAAGTTCATATGTTCAGGGTAGTGATTCAGCTCTGAAATTTCTTTATTGGTTTTTTGTTTAGTTGATCTATCCCTGTGAAAGTGAGATTTTAAAATCCCCTACTGTGATTGTGTTAGTGTTTATTTGCTCTTTTAATTTCAGTATTTTGTGTTTTATTAAAATAGTTGCTCCGGTATTTGGTGCATATATGTTTATCAATGTTATCACTTCCTGTTGGACTGTTCCCTTAACAAGTGTGTAATGACTTCTTTGTCTCTTTTAATCAATTTTAACCTGAAGTTTACCAAGTCTGATAGTAGAATTGCTACTCCTGATAGTTTCAGAGTCCTGGTACATGACATATTGTTTTCTGTCTTTTGATTTTTAGTCTATGAATGCCTTTTTGTATTAGATAAGTTTATTGAATACAACTGACTGTTAGAGTCTGTTTTTTGATCCAGTCTGCCAGTCTATGTCTTTTAATTGGAAGGTTGAGACTGTTGCATTTAGAGATATTACTGAGATGCGTTGGTTATTGTCTCTCATTTCCTCCTTTATCTGTTTGTTTACCCATTGTTTTTCTTTTCCTGATGTCTTTTGTTACTGTTTTTATCCATTGACCTCACTAATTTCCTCTGTTTTTAGATGTGTATTCTCTAGAGAAGTATTTTCTCTAGAACTCATTTAGCACTCATTTATCTTCTGAGCTGGTCTTTTTCTTCATGAAAATACCGTATTTTGAAGGATAGCTTTGTGGATGGCTTTGGTGGATAAGTTAATCTTAGTTGGAAGTCATTTGCTCCAGGACTTAAAATACTTCACTCCAAGTTCTTCTGGCCTTTAGGGTTTGTGTGGAGCTGTCTGCTGTGATTCTAATTGGTTTACATTTATATTTGATGTTTTGTTTTTCTCTGGCCACTTTTAAAATTCTAATTTCTTTCCTCCCTGGATATCTGGTAATTTAATAAGGATATACCTTGATGAGTTTCTTTTTTTGTATTTGTTTGATGTTCTACATGTGTCAATTGTATTTTAAACTCTTTTCTTATATTTGGAAATGTTCTTCTATGATTTCTGTAAACATGTTTGTGAATCCATCTTTGGAGTCTTTAACTCCAATTAGTCTTAGATTGTTCTTCTTGTTGTCATCTAATAGCTGCTGATAGTCTTCCCTTGTCGTCCTATTTTCTTTTTGACTTCTCTGAACTTTTTATCATAATTCACTATGTTGTCCTCAATATCAAACACTCTGTCTTCCCATTGATCACTTCTGCAGTGTATAAATTCTACAGAATTTTTTTTTCATGTATTTCTGTCTGACATATTTTCAAAGATTCCATATTCTTGTTGATTCTGTCATTCAGATTTTGAACTGTGTTGGTTAGCTTATCCAATTTTTTACTTATTTTCCTGAAATTCACTGTGGGCAGGCATATTGAGTGAAATTGTCTCAGTTTGCCCTCCAACTGCTGGCTGTCTCTCATGGGTCTTTTCATCATCTATTCTGGGAACGAACGTGACAGTGTAAAGTGTGATTTGGGGCCTGGAGGCTGCTCTGAGGCCCAGGTTCAAACACTCAGCCCTTCCCTACAATGACATCCCTCGAGCTCT
Source organism: Hystrix cristata (assembly GCA_004026905.1). Lineage (NCBI taxonomy): Eukaryota > Metazoa > Chordata > Mammalia > Rodentia > Hystricidae > Hystrix > Hystrix cristata. Next base: position 2,274 of record PVJO010000476.1, on the reverse strand, counting down.
TGTTCCACGATTGTGGCTGCAGGCACTGTACTGAGTTCACTCACCAAGTGGTGACCGTGGAAGTCCACTCTGGAAACAGTGTCCTGCGCTTTCCTTGCTGGTTCCAACTGTCGATGATTCTTTCAGTCCCAATGTAGTTCTCCAGTTCTCTGTAAGGAAAAAAGTTGTTAGTTTCACTTTGCTTCCCGGCTGGCCACGAAATGCTGCAGGGTTCACTTTCTCCTCGATGGCATAATCTATTTCTTCTGTATTACTTAATCCTATCTTATTCTCTTCTGTTAATTCCCTATTGGTTCCTGGGTAACTGCCACACACTTGATTCCTCTCTAAGCTATTGTTTTCCAGACTCTAGGCACTATGTCCTGGAGAAGTCGAGTTGTGGGCACTCCCTGCTCTGCCATCTTCTGCCTGGCAGCCACCAAGCTCCGCCAGTGTGGCTGCAGCTAGTCTGCAAGCCTCAACTTTAAAACTTATAATCAGTATGACTGTGTGTGCCATTTTTCAGCTATAACTACATAAGATGAAGACTTATTCACTGTTCCTAAGTGCTATATTTATTAGTACGATGAATATTTATTACTATGCCCTAGATGAATTTACTATATATGCTGTACATGAAGTCTAAGACTTTGGGGAGACGCGTCAGCTTGTTTGGATATGGCTCACTATATTTTATATACAATACCTACAGTTCTGAAAAATCTCATCTCTATTTTCATAGGATACAGATACGATGTGAATGGTGTCAACCTCATTAGCTGCTGTTTTTCAAATCTTAGTAATTCTTTTGCTCGATTTAGTTCAAAAGGATTTCAATAAGTTAGAAAAATGCTGTTTTGAGAGTACTTTTTGATTCAAATTAAAGCTACTCCAAACCAGACTTCCTTTCTTGGGTTGATTTAACTCCTGGTTCAAGGATAAATATTAATTTTAGGTAGTAATTTTGAATTGAACCTCAGATAGAATGCAATTTCTAAGTATTTGAGGATTTTTTAGTATGAATGTGGTTTTCCCTTTTTCTTTTTTTCCTTTTTTTTTTCCAAATAGGCCTAAGTAAAAAATTTTTATAATCTCCAACATGCCTGGATATTTCCATGAATTTTCTTCTGCTTAGAATATATATTGCTTTCTTGTAATACAATTTCAGCCTTTGTGTGAGTAATAAAGGAGAAGCAAGATTATATTTAATAAAGGATTTTGGGGGCTGAGTAGAAAGGCCACATATTGAAGACACATCTTTGCACTGTGTTCTGGAAAGAATTGAATATAGGCGTTTGTAGATCTTCGTCTTTACAAAGGACTTCCTCTGAGATTTCTAAAATTATTTTATAGAAAAGGAATGAAATGGCAATCTGCATCACTGAATGGTTTCTATCTTCCTACAATAGACTGCTCCTAAGAAATTTTATATAATGTTTTGCTGTTTATTCTGTGGCTGTGTTATTTTAATTTAGTACTGTCACATGACTGATAAGCAAGCAGGTTGAAAATTTTCTGCTTTGAAATTCTCAAAATATTAATAATTATACTAATCAGCAATTCACAACAAATAGGCTTCAGTCATGTTGCCTCATTCCTACCGCATTTGCTGCATTTCAAGATCATGAGTAAATTTCAAGTTACTGCTGTTGTTTTAAAAATTATCCACTGTCAACAAACTCCTTCCTAAGTACATTCAGGTCTAAAAGAAAGCACAGATCAGTGAGGAACTAAAAAAAGACAAAACTTGCTTTCTTTTAAGGAATACCTTTCTATCTTCGATTCTCATCCTTTAATTATGTATCAAGTGAGCGAGGCCTCCTGTGTTCAGTTTTAACACACATTCAGCAATCTATAAAGTGTAAAATAACTTTGCCTGAAAAATTAAATAGCACATATCATTTTTGGGAGACAATTCCCATATGGTTGGAAAGGCTGAGCAGCCAAGGGATTTAGTCCTTGAATCAGCGGGTAAAATTTTAAAGAGCTGCAATGAATACTCTTCCTTTTTGTTGCTTATCCGGGCAAAGTCTTATTGGTCTAAGCAGCACAGCAATTGTCAGAACATCTGGGAAAAATGGTTATTTACCTGCTCTGTACCTAGTGAATTGTCCTGCCTGCTTTTCTCTTCATCCTTAACTCACTGACTAAATTATGGTTATGTGTTTACGATCATCTACCTTACTGCATCTGTAAATCTTAATTTTTTCTCTTTTGGGTATTGGAGCTCTTTGAGACCTATTATGTATTTTCAGCACCCATCAAAATCGAGGGTGCATAGTATGCAGTCACTAA